>CM033746.1:5711724-6017393 GCA_019671005.1 Hibiscus mutabilis | reverse complement strand
TTCAAGATAGTTTAGTAGGATCTGCCACCCGATGGTATAATCAGTTCACACGGGCTCAAATTAAATCGTGGAAGGATTTGGAAAATGCCTTCACTAGTCAGTACAAGCATGTGACGGATATGGTCCCCAATAGGCTTTTGTTGTAAGGAATAGAACAAAAGAAAAATGAAAATCTTTGGGAATACGCCCAAAGATGGCGTGATGTAGCTGCTCAAGTCTAACCCCCTCTCCGAGAAAATAAGATTGCCCCTATGTTCATTGATACATTAAAAGGAACGCTCTATGACCGTCTGATCAATAACCCTATTAGTAACTTTGTTGATATGCTAATGACGGGTGAGCGTATTGAAGCCGCAATCAAAAATGAAAGAATTGATGGAGGAGAACAATCGTGCAAGTAGTTCAAGAGGAAGGATCATGAAGTGAACACAATAACTACCTACGAGGCTATTAAGAACTTTACTATAGCACAACCCCAAGCTCCAGTCGAAAATCCCCAAAATTTTAGGAGGGAAGAGCGGGGACCCAAGAAGGAAAATTCTTTCACGCCGCTACCAATTACTTATAAAGAACTTTACTCACAGCTCTATAAGGCGGATCTAGTTCAACCTCAACATGTTACTCCCTTCAATCCCCCTTATCTGGCATGGTATGATCCTAAGGCCCATTGCGAATACCACACCGATGTCCCAGGCCATACTATTGAGAACTACATAGCGTTCAAAAAGTTTGTTCAGAATCTGATCAAGACTGGAGTGCTATAGTTAGGGGAGCCCAGTACTGCCAATAATCTTTTGCCAAATCATGGTGGTCAGGGCGTAAATGCTATTGAGGAAGGGTGTGCAATAAGGGCTTAGGCAAGCGTGTCAGAGGTCAGATCCCCCATGACATGGGTCTTTCAGCTACTATGCATGGCTCATCTCATCGACTATAGAATGGTAATTATGAAAAGGGGTTGTGGCCCTTATTGCGAATACCATCAGTCAGGAAATCATCAGATCCAAGATTGCGTGGAGTTTCGCCAAGTTGTTCAGAAGTTGATGGATGGTAAAGAGATTGAATTTTTGATGAAGAAGAAAGGAGTAGTGATTCGGAAGTTTGCACTATAGACGCTCCAGATTCCAAATACAGTGCTAAGAGGCCATTTGTCATTGGCCTTAAGCCCAGTCAGGGGAATACACCACGGGAGGAAAATCCTATGACAACCCTAAAAATTATAATTTCAGCCCCGACATCCTTCCCCTTTAAGGATACCCAGATGGTGCCATGGAACTACACCGCCAATGTCTCAATACAAGGAAGTTCCAGTTTGCAAGGAGAGGAGAAACCAGTTGATGAGATGAAACCCGTCGAAGGAGAGCAAATAAAGTCGAACACCAAAGAAGTAAATGATGTAGGGCATTTCACACGGAGCGGTCGATGCTACGCATCTGAAGCTCCGAAGGTGACATAAGAGATAAAAGGGAAGGGTAAGACAACTGAACCTGAACCTATAAAGATATTTGGGGAAGAGCCACCCTGAAACTCAATGAGCCAGTGACCGAGACTCAAGCTCAAGAATTTTTGAGGTTCTTAAAACATAGTGAATACAGTGTAGTAGACCAGCTCAAGAAGCAGCTGGCCAGGATTTCAATACTTGATCTACTATTGAGTTCAAAAAATCATCGGGAGGCTCTATTGAAAGTACTAAATCAGACCTTTGTCGAGAGTAATATTTCAGTTGGAAAACTTGACCAAATCATTGGATATATCACTGATTGTAATCACGTCACTTTTAGCGATGATGAGATACCAGAAGAGGGTACGGGATCTAACAAGGCCCTCAATATTACTACCCATTGCAAAGGTCACATACTACCGGGGGTGCTTATTGACAATGGCTCTGCCCTGAATGTCATGCCCTTGCCAAAATGTCGTGCGGGTATTCGACGGGACCCAAAGAGAAGTGGTTAGGAAGATTGAAGTACCCCTACTCATAGGTCCAACTGAGTATGTTGTGGATTTCGTAGTCATGGACATCCGACCATCCTACAACTGTCTGTTAGGAAGGCTATGGATCTATTCTGCCAGAGCCGTTCCATCTTTCTTGCACCAAAAAGTGAAGTTTATCATTGAAAGAAAGTTAGTGATAGTCCATGACGAGTAAGATGTTGTAGCTTCGGTAACTTTGGACGCTCCTTACATTCCTACTGATGAGGAGGTTGTCGAATGTGCCTTCAAAGCATTAGAATTCATCAATGCCACCTTTGTTGCTCAGGGGAATAGAATCCTATGCCCAAGATTGTCAAATTGTACCAAGATGGTGGTAACGGAAACACTGGGAAGATGAGCAAAAAGAGGATGAGGTTTGGGAAGGAGCCTGCAAGGACATCTGCGTCCTATAAGTATTATCCATAAGAAGGACCATTTCGGGCTTAGACATAAGCCTAACTTTATACAAAAGAAGCAAGAATGAACGAAGAGAGAGGAACAGAGGAAGGCCAGACTCTGAGGAGAGGAGATCCCATGGGCTCCTATCACCTATACAGATATGAAGATGATTTTCGTGTCCGGCAGAGTTGTGAATCCCGGACTCAAGGTCTAAGAAGCTAATCAGAAAAATGAGGGGATCCTCAGTGAGCAAATGATCAGTGAAGCTATGGAAGTAATGGACGTCTTTGTGATCTCTGAAGGTGGCAACATCGCTCAGCCTTTGGACAAGAACTTAGCAATTGGACCAGCAAGTGGACCGCAAGGAGCTGCACGTAGCTTTTAGGTTTAAATCAGAGTAATGCCCAGAATCAACCTATTATTTTTGGCCCAAGAGTAATAGGAGTCTTTTGTAATAGGGCCACTATATCAATTTGTTTTATTTTCAATGAAAAAGATGTTTCCTATGTTTCTCAAATGGCAAACACAATACTCATTTCTTTCATTTTTCATTCATTCATTATTTATTTTTCCACTACTTATTCATTTATTTATATATAAGCTATTTTGTTCCCAATACATACTTCTAAACTCGTGCAAGTCCCCGAACATTAATTGTATGAATAATTTTAGGTCTAAGCCCGAGGTATATTTTGAACAACCCTCGTGTTTGGCTGAAATAGATGAAGGGGGTAATAAAGAGGAATATGAGGTCTCGAATGAATTGCTAAGACTAATGGCTAGCGAAGAGAAGCAGATTTTGCCTCACCAAGAAAGGTTAGAAGTTCTGAATTTGGGGACCGAAGAAGAAAAGAAAGAAGTGAAGATTGGTACCACCCTGTCACCGAAGGTGAGACAATATTTGGTGGAATTGCTTTCAGAATTCAAAGATGTGTTTGCATGGATGGAGACTCTCTAGGTGAGATGCTGGCAACAGGGGCAGAAGATGTATTGGAAAAGCATAAAACAATGCCAAGACGAGCCTTTTCTGTGCAAGTATACACGGTCTGCAAGTAATACAGCTGGTAAGCTGAGTATCGATCCCACATAGATTGACTTAGAATTCAATTGCCTTGATTGTTACTTGCCTTAAGAAAAAGTTGATTTGATTTGAAGTTGGTTTTGAAAACAATTAAAAAGAAAATGAATGAAAGTAAAGTAAAGACGTTGGCAAGGAAGGTGTTTTAATGAATGATGAGCGTTGGCAGGGAATGCCTGGTTTTCACGCTATTCATGTCGTGCCAGCTTTTAATAACAACCTGTCTTGGCATTATTTGCCGAGCAGATTCAAAATTAGCAAAGCCTCTCTCGATGATCATTGCCCTAAAATGATCATATAAAAACCCCTATATCTCTATAGTGCTTGTTTTTAAATAAACCAATTTGATTAAGATCTAATCTATACTCCTAAGGGGTAGATTTCACTCCCGAAGTAAGTTCATCTACTTGAACGACTTCTCTCGAAGCTTCTCTTCTTAGTATTCAACAACTTAATCGTTGCCACCCCAAGTCTGTTAAGATATTGATGAGCAATAGGCCAACAGTGCCAGCTCTCGCTTGGCATAGTATTTAGAAAATATTAAAGTGTGCCGAATAGATAAAGCAGTGCCAAGGCAAATTTATTATCAAAAACTAAACATGAAAACAACGTTTCAACGCAAACATCCCCCACCAACTATTGAATTAGTTCATGGTGAGGGATTTAACCAAAAAAACCATAAATATTTTCAAAATACATCATCATTAAAAAATAAAAAAAAAACTAAACAAAGAGAATGTGCAAGAAAGGGGTCTCTCGATGCAGCCCTTCAATAGCTCCAAGCCTTCGGTCTAGCTGGTCAAACCACACAGCCTTCCTCTTCTGATCGTCAACGAAATCCTCTCCAATTTCCTCTAAATGCTTGCTTGATCGTTCTTTAAATAGGCATGCGAAGAAGCCCTAGGATAAGCCTTCACGTTTGAAATTTGAATGCGCCAAGGGATAAGGGATGTGATCATCTTATCTATATTTGAAGTGATAAGGTGATAAGCTGATCAGGTTTTCACTAGGGCTGATGTCATATGCCGTCGATCCTTTGGCAGCCGAGCTTGGCTTCGTTCGATCCATCTGTGCTAGACAAACTTGGCATCTTATTTTTCGCCATCCTATTTTTTCAGAGTTTGATTAAATGCTATTTTTTCAGCCTGATCTGGTCCTAATTTTTCACACTGGCATTGCCAATGAATCTTGGCATAACTCTTCTGGCAACGTATTGCCAAGGGTGTTTGGCATTGTTGGTCCATCTGTGCCAACAGTACTCAGCATTCTCTCTGGCATTCCTTCATGCGTTGCTTTTCTGGGCCAAATACTATGCCAAACTTGCAAAATTGCCAACAAAACAACCATTCACACTAGCATAGATAGAATTCTAAAATCCTTATGCAAATGCATGATTTTAACAACCTAATGCAACTAAACGTACCTAAAAACAAGCAAAAGCATTATAAGATTAGCATTAAAAACAGTACTTTTGGAGAGGTAACACACCCTCAAACCTAACTCATTGCTTGTCCTCAAGTAATGCAAACAAATAAAAACAAAAAATTGTGAAAATATTACCTCGACAAAATTTTGGTTGCATGCCAACACGTACTGGCAAGCAAAATTTGGCTCTATTTCTGTCCTCAGTATCTCAGTGCAGAAATGCCAAGTATGTAGTAATGCGAGTGCAGCATATAACTCTAGTATAAGTTTATGAAGAGTGCATGATGCGTAGGCAATATGTATCGAGTATCCTTTCACTCCCTTAGACAAATTTACTACCTAAACTCAGATTTTTTTTTCATTTTTTTCTTTGCCAATGGTTTCTGTTGGCATTCATTTAGGTTTGCTTTGTGACACTATTTAGCGTGAGAGATAAGAGGGAGCATACCACGAATCACCACCTTAATCTAGACATCACTAGGCTTTCTCTTCAACTCATACCCTAAGGTTTTGGACTTGAGAACTAAGAGGGAGCAAACCACGAAGCCCCAAGTAACTTATTATCCCTAGGTAGAGGAAAGTTCATTTTTTATTGCCCTGGCAGAACGTTGCTGCCTTGTTAGTTTCTTTTACCCTGACATTATTTCTTTTTTCAATCTGAGCATAGTTTCAGAAAGTCTAAGTTTTCTAAGGGACTAGATACATATTACGTGTTAAGTGAAATTTCAGTTCCCTAAACTAGAGATCAATTGCCAAGCTAACCTGGCACACTACTCTGTTGGCATGGCATGACAACTAAATATTCAAATTTCCTCATTGGACAGACACCTGGATCAAATTAAACTTGCCTAACAAGTGTTAACATTTTTCAAAATTAAACTGAGGCAAAATTTTCTTTTTCTTTTTTTAGTGGTTCGGTATGCATCTATTCCAAATGACCTAGATGGGATGGCAACGGAAATTAAACATGAAAGCATAAATGTGAAGAAATGCACACACCCAAACCCAAGATGTGCATTATCCCCAATGCATGAAACAACACATATATACAATAAAAAACAAAAAAAAATAAAATGCATGATCATGTAAATGCAATATAATGAAATGTAAAGGAGTTTAGGTTGAAGATGACTCCCCTTCAGAGACTTCTTCTCATGTGACACGAGTCTTTCTTCTTACAAATGGCCTACTATAAAGGGCCATTCGTTTTCTTCCTTTCATGCTCGGTTAACTTCCTTTACTTTCTTGGCAGGTTCTGACGCGGCAGGTGCACCGGTGGCATTAGATAGCGTATGTATAGCAGGTGTCACTAGCGACTTGGCTTTAGTAGACTTGACTTCGGTTTCCTTAGATTTACATGAAGAATCAGAACTGGCAAATTCAACTTGAACTAGAGACAGTGGGATTGTGGCATCGGATGTGGTATGAACTGGACTAGCTGGCATGGCATCATTGCTGGCAGAGGGCTCGACATGGAAATCTAGAAATGCTGGCACAAAGTTAGGGGACATTTTTTAAGAAACTCCCTGATGACAACATCCATCTCCTTTGTGTAGTGCCTTATCTTATCATTGAGTTCCTCGACTGTCTCTAACTTTCAGAGAATGATCTCCTGGCGATGGTTAATTTAAGACAGCACTACCAGTGAACTGGCTGGCACTGCCTTTGACACCTTTGGCTTTGGCGTGGGCACTTTTGCTTTCCCCTTGCCTTTGTCTTTTGGCTCGACAGCGTGAGGTTTCTCTAAATAGCAGCTGTGATTGTTGTTCCCTTGATCCTTTGACCTTTATCTGTATCAAGCTTTGGCACACCATGGAGCATGCAAATGTTAGAAATTAACAAAGGAATGAACAAACTGCCAGTACCTCTTGCTGCATATTTATAAGTTTTATCAATGATGATCCTGCCAACATTAATCATGCGCCCCATCATGATGGAATGCAATAAAATTAGCATTTCTTCCGAGACTGTCTCATTGTGGGTTGTAGGCATCAGATTAGCCTTTAAAAGTGATTCCATCCTCTCGGTTGATGTTTCAATGCCAGTCGTTTCACCGTTCAGTGCCCCTTTGATGACACTGTCCATGTTGTGATAGGCTCACACAAATCTGCCAGCAATTTCTTTCTCTTAGCAGCATTCATCAAATCAACATACTCAAAATATTCATCCTCTGCACCATCCAATTCAAACATAGTGTTAATATACCCATCATCATAACGCACACATATACCTCTAATCATCAAGAATGACGAGTCTTTGGTCACAAGATGGGCATAGAATTCTTGAACAATGGTGGCATAAATCTCTCCTTTTTGTTGGCAAAGCATATTCCACTTGTGAATGTCGACTATTGCCATGAATTCTAGAGGGAATCCAACGGTTGTGTCAGTTTTGGTAGACTCAACTTGTACTGACGAGACTGGAATGGTGGCATCAAACGGCATCAAAGTGAGAATAGAGTGTGAACTGGCTGGCATGTCATTCTTAGCAAAGAGGTCAGCTGGGAACTCAGGGAATGACGGTAGTGTATGGACAAACATGTTCTCGAGTGTTTTCTTTATGGCACGTTCTCTGGCATAAATTTACTGCCAACGCATCAAGTTTTACTGTTCGGCTTTCTCCAACTTCATGAGTATGACCTCCTGGCATTGATATATCTGAGAGAGTATTACCACTGGACCGACTGGTAATTGCATTGTTCATTCATCCTTGGGTGTCTTGGCAACAGAACTCGGCATGGTTTCTTGGCATAATTTCCTGTGCTAAAAATCAAAGAAACATTTTAAAACAGAAAAAGAAATAAAACAAAAAACCAAAAAAATTAAAACTGAGATATCCTAAGTACTGAAAAGAAAATAACTCTCCTAAATTATTTACAATGACCATACTGGGTTGGCAAAATGTTACTAAATATCCGCAAAGAGAATGGTCTCCTTGGCAATAATCCGATTTCCTTTCCAGTAGCACTTTAGTCTTTGACCCTTGGTTGGTGGATAGTAGGTTGTGGCAATATTTGGTTTAAATAACCAACATAGAAAGCCAAAGAATTGTTTTCCTATGATCATGCCAAATTCTCGATTACTTAATGAAAGATAATATTTTACCATGGTGGCTTTGAGCAACCACCTTAGAAAACTGAAGAATCTCTTTGCTGTCGAGGCATAGTCATCCTCGTCTTGTGCCGGAATCTTCATAAAATCTTCAGTTTTGGGCCGCAGCATCTCTGGAATTTGTATTGCAGTGAAATTTTTCAGCTTCAACTCTTCATTCTCTTTCACTTGTACTCCACTTTTCCTTTCTGTAACTAGCCATCTAAGCACACCTTGCAGATTTATTCTTCTGATGCCGGTAATGGTCCTCCTTAGAGATTGATTTTGATTGCCTAGTGTTGGCAATAACCTAGCTTCTTGGTCCTTAGTTAAATCTATGGCAACGACAACTAGCTAAGTGGACTCGTTTCTAGGATAAGAATATTTGAGGTGGCTTGGCAATAGTTTCAATTCCAGCTTTGGTGGCTCCTCAATGGATGGCTTTGGTGCCTGGATTTCTCTGCCTGCTAACTCTAGTGATTTAGGCCTCATATGGTAGCTAATGACTTCATGTAGAATAGGTGGTTCATCCAATCCTTCCTTTGCCAGATCTTCATCATCCAGCTCTATGGCATCAAAATATGTTCCCTGGCAATTCAATGCCAAGTTCTCATCTAGAATGGATTCCTTTAGTCCAACTGCATGGCATTCTTTAGGTTCATCTGCACACCTAAGAGCTTTGTCAGCATTAAAAGTAACATTTATTTGTCTTACCAAGGTAGGGTTGCTAAATGATGGCTCCACTAGTTTTATCGAGGTGGTGCTGGCATCGGATAGCGGTCTGGCATCAAATAGTGGTATGGCATCATCAGCCTCTATCTCTTTTTTCTCTACTTCTTTGAGTTTACCTGCTGGCACAAATTTCTCTTCCTGGTAAATAATTGGTTGCTTGCCTTTGTCTTTTTGGTTTGGAACTTCAGAATATTGCCATTCTGCTCTGGCATCGAACTTGGCAACATTATCTAGCTTTGCATCGATGTTGTTGTGTTTAGGATCCTTGCCCTCGAATTTTTCCTCACACTCAATTACCACTAATGAGTCCAATGTACCTGTTGTTGAATAAACTTCATCGGCATAATATATTGATTCAAGTGTGTTAGAAAAAACTTGATACTCGTAATGTTGATTCTGAATTCCTTAAGGAGTAGATGAAGGAAGTGAATTGCTAGCTTGTTGATGTAGCGTTGCCATGGCATTCTGATCGTTACCACTAACTGAAGCGTTTGCCACCTCCTGCTGCCTTGATGGAAGCTCTATCTCGTTCTCTTGAGGCATGCCATTCACGACACTTGCAAGCCTCCTGACTTGTTCTTCCAAGCCTCTCATAGTATCTATGGCTTCTTCAAATACGTCTACAATGTAATTTGTTTGCTCTTGGGGTGGATTGTTATGCATCATCATATCTTGGGATGGCATTTGTTTGAACTCCGGTGGTGCATCAAATTTGTTAGGTGCATAAAAATAATCTTCATCTTGATCATTCCAAAAAATATTTTGCTGCTGGTTCCATCCTCGGTTGAAGTTGTAGGAGGAAGGGTTGTTCACATTACAGTGTCTCGTGTAACAATAGGAATTAGGGTTAAAGTGGCAATTGTCAAACGAGTGGCATCATCTACAATATGCACAAACAACGGGTGTTGCTTGCCTTTTGCTAAACTTGTTAGGCACTTGCATTGATGTAATCATGTTTTTCAGTTTAGAAATCTGTGTCGGGAGTGTTGTATAAGCATTCTCTTCATGCGTTTCATATCATCTTTGCTCATGGACTGCTCTTGGAGTTGGATATTGGCAATCATAAGTGGAAAAAATGTAGTCATCATCATACCATATGTGGCCATCCATACTCTTTTTTCATAGCTTTCCTAAAAAAACAAAACAAAAAAGTTAGTAAAATGAAAACAAAAACAAGTAAAAATTAAAGCAATAAATTCTGTCGCAATCCTCGGCAACGGCGCCAAAAACTTGTAGACTCTCTAGGTGAGTTACTGGCAAAAAGGGCAGCAGATGTATTGAAAAAGTATAAAATAGTGCCAAGATGAGTCTTTTGCGTGCAAGTATACACGGTCTGCAAGTAATACAGCTGGTAAGCTGAGTATCGATCCCACAGAGATTGACTTGGAATTCAATTGCCTTGATTGTTGCTTGCCTTAAGAATAAGTTGATTTGATTTAAAGTTGGGTTTGAAAACAATTAAAAAGAAAAGGAATGAAAGTAAAGTAAAGACGTTGGCAAGGAATGTGCTTTAATGAATGATGAGCATTGGCAGGGAATGTCTGGTTTTCACGCTATTCATGTCGTGCCAGCTTTTAATAACAACCTGTCTTGGCATTTTTTGCCGAGCAGATTCAAAATTAGCAAAGCCTCTTTCGATGGTCATTGCCCTAAATTGATCATGTAAAAACCCTATATCTCTATAGTTCTTGTTTTTAAATAAACCAATTTGATTAAGATCCAATCTATACTCCTAAGGGGTAGATTTCACTCCTGAATTAAGTACATCTACTTGAACGACTTCTCTTGAAGCTTCTCTCCTTAGTATTCAACAACTTAATCGTTGCCACCCCAAGTCTGTTAAGATATTGAGGATAAATAGGCCAACAGTGCCAGCTCTCGCTTGGCAAAGTATTTAGAAAACATTAAAGTATGTCGAATAGATAAAACAGTGCCAAAGCAAATTTATTATCAAAAACTAAACATGAAAACAGAGTTTCAACGCAAACATCCCCCACCAACTATTGAATTAGTTCATGGTAAGGGATTTAACCAAAAAAACCATAAACGTTTTCAAAATACATCATCATTAAAAAATAAAAAAAACTAAACAAAGAGAATGAACAAGAAGGGGGTCTCTCGATGCAGCCCTTCAATGGCTCCAAGCCCTCGGTCTAGCTGGTCGAACCACGTAGCCTTCCTTTTCTGATCGTCAATGAAATCCTCTCCAAGTTCCTCTAAATGCTTGCTTGATCGTTCTTTAAATAGGCGTGCGAAGAAGCCCTAGGATAAGCCTTCACGTTTGAAATTTGAATGCGCCAAGGGATAAGGGATGTGATCATCTTATCCATATTTAAGGTCATAAGCTGATCAGGTGATAAGCTGATCAGGTTTTCACTAGGGCTGGCGTCATATGTCGTCGATCCTTTAGCAGTCGAGCTTGGCATCGTTCGATCCATCTGTGCTAGACAGACTTGGCATCCTATTTTTTGCCATCTTATTTATTCGAAGTTTGATCAAATGCTATTTTTCTGCAGCCTGATCTGGTCCTATTTTTCGGACTGGCATTGCCAAGGAATCTTGGCATAACTCTTCTTGTAACGTATTGCCAAGGGTGCTTGGCATTGTTTTCCATCTGTACCAATAGCTGTGATACTCCAATTTTTGCTTATTGACTAAAATTAAAAGAATCAAAAGTTTGTGGTTTTAGTTTAGTGACTAAAACGTAAAATTTTAAAGTGTGGTGACCAAAGTGAAAAGTTAGAAAAAGTTCAAGGACCAACATGGTAATTTCCCCAATAAGTTATTTTAATCAGTATAAGTGTGCATCGGGTCGAATTAAGCACCTTGATGTCGGTTTTTAGAATTAAGATAAGAAAAAGGTACTGAAATTAGATCGAATAAAATTATTAAGCTTGCTCAGGCCAGATAAATTTTAAAATGGGTGACCTCCGGGAAGGTTCCATAAAAGTGATTTTATCGATATTTTGGACTCAGTAAGAGTAGAGAAGATTCGTATGGATTATCGATAAAGAATTTCTAAGAGAAATTTTAATTTATGGAGACTTTCGATAATTATCGGAATAATAGTTTGATTTGAGAAAATTCAGTCTAAGTTTATGGAAATGAAGTTTTATGAAATAAAATAGTTTATTTCTCGAATATAAAATATGGAATTTTTGGAATGAGTTCGATAGTTCGAAAATTGATAAATGGCAGTAGAAGAATTTTATGAATATCGGTATATCGGATCGAAACAAAATTTTAGAGATTGATTCAAAATGCTATGGAAAAGTTATGGAATATTATTTAGGAATATTCTATTATGGTTTGGTTGCATTTCAATTAGATTTGGTTAGTTTTCAACTAATTTGGTTGTATATTTACTAAAAAGGCTAACTACTAAATATTAATTTAGTTGGAGGACAAAAGGGACATTTCAACATATTTTGTTAAAGTAATTGATTATTTTAGATAAGAAAATACACATGTTGGTGTATTATTGGTCATAATTCAAGGTTACATTAGTCTTTTGACTATTAAGGATTTTTAATTATTAAATAAGGTAAATATTATGCCAAATGGCATAATAAAAGATCAAAAATTTGACAAAATTCTCTTCTTCTCCAAGGGGCTGCTGCAAGCTTTAGACAAGGTAAGGGGGAATTTTAATTCAATTTTCAAGTTTACTTGGTTGGATTTGAGGTTAGGATGTGAAATAAGAATTTAATCTCCATGAAATTCTCTATCTTTTGGTATAATTTTTGCTTAGTTTCCATGTCTTTAAGTTGAAGTTTGGTGATTGGGTGAGATGAAGAGCATGATGGAAACTTATGTTTTTTTATGGATTTTCAAGTTGGAAATATGTTTATGATGTTGATTCTATGGTTCAAACATTTAAAATTCCATGGAAAAAGTTCAAGTGGTCATTTGGTTATGATGAAATAAATAGGGGAAATTATGGCAAAAATTTGTTTGATGATGGAAATGATGAGAATGATGCTGTTTAAGTGTGATTTTGTTGTTAGGATGAAGAATTACCTATGTTCTTAGATTATGGAAAATTAGGGTTTGAGCCATGTTTGGAATTTTAAGGTGTTAATGAAGGAAGAATAGTTTAAAAAGATGATATAAGTTGTTTGGAATGAAAATCCCTAAATTTTGGCATTAGGGACCAAATTGAAATTTTTGGAAAGTTTAGGGATTTGGTTGTTAAGCTTATTTTTGAAGTGTATTGGGTTAAAAAATTAAGTTAAGTGATTAGAAGATTGATTTTGATGTTTATGATGACTTTTGGACCAATTTGCAATTTTCGTAAACTTTAAGGAATTATATGTAAATTTCTAAAGTTTGGGTCCTAAGGTGTAAATGATGAGAAATGTAAGAAATTGGCTGGAAAATGATGTTTGGGAGCTTAAAAGAGTCTTTAGGGACTAAATTGTGAATTTTGGGAAAAGTTGGAATTTTAAAGAAAAGTTTGAGAAATATTGGTTCGAATATGGAAAGTTTTATCGGATCAATTTTTGTAAATAATGGATAGTTATTTATTTATTTTCCCTTATTATATATGGATTAAGTATGTTCTAACATATACTTTGAAATGGTATATGTTATTTTGTTGTAGACACTGATAAAGGTCGAGGCCGTAATAGTAGACCAGGAAAAGAACTAGCCCGAGACTAATAGAATAGTGAAGGAAATCTTTACAAGGCAAAGGCTAGTGCATGCATGTTTTTATAATATATGTTAGTTAACATACATATTTTTGGAAGACTTGTTATAAGTCGACCTAAGAAGGTAATTATTTTATATAGCATACAATATTTTTTTAGCATGATAATTTATATTAATGATTTAAAGATTATGACATGCTTTATGATCACATATGTATTATAGCATGGTATATGAATGATAAGTTAATTATTATAATTTTTAAATGACAGCAATATATAAATGTTATATGACGTATTAGAGTATGAACTGCTCCAATATGAATATGTTTTACGAGATATAATATGAGATGTATTAAGTTGCTTGCCATTATGTCAAGAATCGTTATATAAAAGTTTGCCCTTGGTAATTAAAATGTTGAGTAAAGTATTATAAAGTTATTGACACTCTTATGTGTCTCGGCACTTTATTGTGTCTACGAGCAAGTTATCGACACTTCTATGTGTCTCGGCACTTTAATGTGTCTACGAGCATGATATTGACACTTCATTGTGTCTCGACACTTCATTGTGTCTCGACATTTCAATGTGTCTACGAGTAAGAAAAGAATAATACAAGTCACTTGATAATTATCATGGGCTATATGATTCCATACGACAACTATATGGATTTATGAGATATCATATGCTTTTATTTTAAAGAAAGATTACGGTATGCTTTACTACATAAACATTTTTTTATAAATTAAATGATTTATTGATTATAATGCAATTGAAAGTATCATGCATTATAAATTGTTTATAAATGTTTCTCATCTTATGCCTCACTAAGTTATACTTAGCGTGTATTTCGTTATACACGTAGGTAAAAGGAACTAGAAGCGGAGCTTTTGCATCAGCATCTCTGTTGGAAGGAGATATTATATCAACATGTTATTTCGGTAACTACGACATCTTTGTTTTGTATATGAGTAGTGGCATGTACGCAGTAATTTGTCTATTTTGTTAAAATGTTTAAACTGGTCTGCCTTGCAATAATTTTGTATATGTAAAGTTAATGGTATATGATATGTATGATTTGATATAATATGTTAGAACCTTAAATTGATGATATGATGGTTTACAGATTATATGAAATTTTTATTTCTAATAGTTCCAATTTTTGAACGTATTTAAAAAATGTTTTTAAAATCACTGTGACATTTCTGACACATGTTTGGTATACGGATACGAAAAGGGGGTGTTACAATAGCACTCGGCATTCTCTCTGGCATTCCTTCATGCGTTGCTTTTCTGGGCCAAATACTACGCCAAACCTGCAAAATTGCCAACAAAACAACCATTCACACTAGCATAGATAGAATTCTAAACTCCTTATGCAAATGCATGATTTTAACAACCTAATGCAACTTAACGTACCTAAAAACAAGCAAAAGCATTGTAAGATTGGCATTAAAAACAGTACTTTTGGAGAGGTAACAATAGACAGGTCAAGACATGCCGGGTCTAGACATGGATATAGTAGTGCACAAAATCCCCATAAGGCCAGAATACAAACCAGCCCAGCAAAAGCTTAGAAGAATGATGGAAAAGTGCGTATGTGTGTAGACTATAGGGACCTCAATAGGGCAAGTCCTAAGGATAACTTTCCTCTGCCTCACATTGATACCTTAGTCGATAACACTGCGGGGCATTCTTGGTTCTCTTTTATGGATGGCTTCTCGGGGTATAATCAAATTAAAATGGACCCCGAGGATATGGAAAATACCACCTTTGTAACCATGTGGGGTACATTTTGCTATAAAGTTATGTCGGGGCAACTTACCAAAGGGACATGGTTACTCTGTTCCATAACTTGATGCACAAGGAGATTGAGGTATATGTGGACGACATGATAGCTAAGTCCCAAACTGAAGAACATATTGAGAATTTGCGGAAGCTGTTTCAAAGGCTGAGGAAATACCAGTTGAAGCTCAACCCGTCTAAGTGTACCTTTGCAGTCATATCCGGAAAGCTCTTAGGTTTTGTGGTTAGTCGAAAAGGGATCGAAATCGACCCCGACAAAGTGAAAGCAATTCAAGATCTGCCGCCACCTCAAACTCATAAGGAGGTCTGAGGTTTCTTAGGAAGGCTCAATTACATTTCTTGGTTTATTTCCCAATTGACCGACAAATGTGATCTTATTTTTTGATTACTCCGAAAGAATGACCTGGGAATATGGGATGAAAATTGCCAAGAGGCCTTAGAACAAATCAAGAAGTATTTGACCCATGCCCCAATCCTAGTACCACCCGTTCCAGATAGGCCGCTAATTCTGTATTTAACGGTGTTTGACAGCTCGATGGGATGCGTGCTAGGACAGCATGATGAGACAGGCAAGAAGGAAATGAACATCAATTACTTGAGCAAGAAGTTCACCGAGTATGAGTCGTGGTACCCATTGATCCAAAAGTTGTGTTTTGCCCTAGTATGGGCTACTAAGCGACTCGGACAGTACATGTTATATCCCGGATGGACCCACTAAAATTTCTAATAGAGGCACCAGCACAAACCAAAAGAATAGCCCTTTGGCAAATGTTGCTATCCGAGTTTGACATCGTCTATGTGAGCCAGAAAGCAGTAAAAGGAAGCGTGGTAGCAGATTTTTTGGCAAGCCGCACCTCAGATGACTATGAGCCACTCGATTTTAGTTTCCTGAATGATGAATTGATTGGTACATTAGCGGAGGAGAGACCCGCTAGTGAATCCTGGAAGCTCTATTTTGATGGGGCATCTAATGCCCTAGGTCGGGGGATAGGGGCAGTGTTAATTTCTCCTGGGGAGGTTTATTATCCCATCACCAGTAGGTTAAAGTTTTTTTGTACAAACAACATAGCCGAATATGAGGCTTGCGTCATGGGACTTCGAGCAGTCATAGAACGAAAGATCAAGATACTTCAGGTCTTCAAAGATTCGTCATTAGTGATTTATCATCTTCGAAAAGAATGGGAGTCGATAAGGATCACGAGGTTAAAGCTGCCTCTTATGTTAGCATCACGAGGTTAAACGTATGCAAATTCTTAAAGAATGAGATTATTTGTCGTTACGGTTTGCCAGAAGGAATCGTCACCGATAATGCTTCCAATCTAAACAACAAGATAATGACTAAAGTATGTGAACAGTTTAAAATTGTGCACCATAATTCTACCACTTATCGTCCTAAGATGAATGGGGCAGTTGAAGCGGCAAACAAGAATATCAAGAAGATCATATCCAAGACTAGTGAGACTTTCAAGGATTGGCATGAGAAGCTGTCGTTTGCACTTTTTGCTTACCGGACGTCTGTAAGGACCTCGACAGGGGCAACGCCGTATTCGTTGGTCTATGGCACGGAGGCGGTACTCCCTATCGAAGTGGAAATCCCATCATTAAGGATTCTGAATGAAACAAAGTTAGATGATGCTGAGTGGATGCAAGCAAGGTTTGATCAATTGAACCTCATTGATGAGAAAAGATTAAGGGCCATCTGTCATGGCCAAATGTATCAGAAGAAGATGATGCGTGCCTACATCAAGAAGGTTCGCCCGAGGGAATTCCAAGAATGAGATTTGGTGCTCAAGAAGATCCAATCAATTCAAAAGGACTTCCGAGGAAAATGGATGCCTAACTGGGAAGGGCCTTATGTCGTTAAGAAGGCTTTCTCAGGAGGAGCACTAATTATGGCAGAAATGGATGGGAAAGAATTAAGCAATCCAGTAAATTCAGACTCTGTCAAGAAGTATTACGTTTGAAAGAAGAGGAAAAAAAAAGAAAAAGTGGAGTGAAAACCCGAAAGGGCGCTTCACAAAATGAAATGCATGTGGTGAAAACTTGAAAGGGCGCCCTATGTAAAAAAAGAAAAAGAAGAAAAAAAGAAGAAAAAGAAGAAGAAAAGAAAAAGTAAAAAATGAGGGTTCAAGATTGAAACTCGGAAACGGGCGTCTTGAAACCAAAGAATGATCTGAATTGAAAATTCGGAAAGGACGGTTCAGATGAATTTTGAGGATAGGCAACTGACTAATGAGCTCTGTTATAGTTCAAGTGCTCCACTTTGGGTTACGAGGAAACTTCTTTTGGGCTATTGGGAATTTCAGTCTAGCACAGGCAGTGAGAGATTTACTACGGTCAATGGGCTCTCACATTATTTATACAGTCAATGTTCGGGAATGTTGCACCCTATATTATTTATATCTTTCCTTGTTTCTCGTGTTTGCCATGACTTTTCAAATTGTCATAACATCTTTTATGTTAATAAATAAATATTTTATTTTATTTCTTTGTTACACGAGCATCCTTCAAATAGGCTGACATAGATAATTGAAACAAAGGATTTCTTGGTATTACTATGACTTGACCCTTTATATGCAGGTTGTTCCAAGACAGTATTTCGATTTCGTTAGAAGAAAGTCTGCCAAGGTCAAAGACTAAAGGACACGATACCCGAAGTTGACAAGATTTGCCTAGAAGAAGACGAATGCCCTTCGTATGGAGGTACAAGATAGAAGAGCCAATGGCGAAAACCCGACAGGGCGCCTCATGTAAAATAAAAAAATGAAAAAAAAGAAAAAGAAAAGAAAGAAAAGAAAGAAAAAAGGAAAAGAAGAAGAAAAAAAGAAAAGAAACATTAGTCAAAGTGAAAACCTGAAAATGCGCTTTGAAAAAGAAAAATCTCTAAAGTGAAAACTCGAAAGAGCGCTTTAGAACCAAGTTTCAGAGAATATAAGGGTCAAAAGGGAACTGAGTTTGGACACAAGGAGTGACAAAAAAATGTTCCAAGACAAGAAGAATGTGAAAGGAAGATAAGCGGAAAGTCGAGAAGGAATGCATCCGAGCATTAATTATGCATCATGAATAGTTAGCCATCCTTAAGATAGGAGCATGCTAACTAACATCATCAAATTATTGTGTTTGTTTCTTTCAGGTATTTAGAACAAAACAACCAGAATCAGATTCCGAGAGTCAAGAACCTTTTACTGATATTCCAGGCCAAGACGATGAAGATCGAAGGTATTCTAGAAGACTCAAAGCGAGGTGTCTGATGTCAAGACGACCAGAAAACAAGACATCAATTTCAGGGGTCCTCAAGATGAGGTATTACACAGGCCAAGACGATGAAGATCGAAGGCATGAAGACTCAAAGCGAGATAATTGATGTCAAGACAACCAGAAAGCAAGACATCAATTTCTGGGGTCCTCAAGATGAGGTATTACTCTAGGCCAAGACGATGAAGATCGAAGGTATGAAGACTCAGAGCGAGATAATTGATGTCAAGACAACCAGAAAGTAAGACATCGGTTTCGAGGTCCTCAAGGCGAGAGACCACCCTGTGCCAAGATGAGAAAGATCGAGGGCATTTTAGAAGACTCAAAATGAGATGTCATTTCGTGTCAAGGCGATCCAGGATCGAGGCACCACTTTAGGGGCTTTATTTTCTTCGAGCCTTACATAGGAAGAATTTGATGTTTTAGAAGTTCTGGAAGAGAAAGGGCGAATGGTTCTATTTATGGAGGACTCGTAGCTCAGAATCTCCAAATAGGGAAGTCGGATAAAATTAGTGCTTATGGTCTTTGCTTTATTCTTTTCTTACAATGATAAGTAAAGAGGGGCAGCTATAATCACTATTTTTATCCGGGGCTTGGCCCGTTGTTATTTTTGTGTTTTAATGGGCTTCGAGTATAATATATTAGTTTAAAAAGAAAAATAAAAAAAATATTATTAGTATTGTTTTTAATTTATTTCAGTTATGTGTTATATTTCGAATGAAAAACGAAAAAATATTATGGTTATGTTATTATTAGTTTATTATAATTATTCTATTATATTATTATTATTTATTATATTATATTAAACAAAAATATAAAAACAAAACAAATATTAACTAAATAATATTTATTAAGATAAAGCCCACATAATTAAAATAAATAAATCCCAATGTTCTTTAATAGACAATCCATTACATTTTAAAAAATCCAAAATGCATAATAAATAGTTACACAGCCCATTTTGAGCCCAAAACCCTAAGCTAAACCCTAATCTGACTATCATTTGTGTTGTGCGCAATCCATCTTAGACCATTGGATCTGGGCATTCGATCAACAGTCCAGATCATATATGGCGAAAAACTTTAAATTAGGGTTACATTTGTCTAGCGTCGCATCAGCCTTAGCCGTTAGATCTGCGAGTTCAATCAACAATCCAGATCTAATAGAGGGAATCTTCCAAAACTACCACGCGCGGCTCTCCCGCTCCTCTACGCGCGCGTGAGCTTCACGCATCTGACCTTTGGGCAGCCTCTGACTCCTCCTCTGCCAAGGCCGCAACCACCAGTGGTCCTCTCCTCCTTCCAAGCAGCCACGATGACCATGCAAAGAAGCACAAAAACGTAATATTGTCAGGCAACCAAAAATGAAAAAAACACAATAATGAAGCACAAAAGCCATATCGCCAAAAATAACAAGAACTCGGAAGATCCCGGCAGATTTTAGAGTGTATTACAACCATTGCTTATTTCAGTTTTTATGTAACAACATAGTTCGGTTATAAAAACCGAACGCACCAAAACTTGTAACAAGTTTTCAGATTGAGAGAAATACCAAAAAGGAGAACCTTTCAGAGGTAAATCTCTGTTTTTTTTTCTTGCATGCATATACATCAAGCATCAAAGAAAGCCTTAGATTTTGGTTGGGATAGTTTTCTTACCTTTGTAGTTCTAAACCCACTGAGACCTTTCGTTGGCAATAAACCCTTCACCCTCGGGCTTGCATGGGTGAGTTGATGCTGGTTCGGGGTTCTCTTTGGCTTTCCCTATCAGTAACAAACCCCTGGTCGTTGGCCATTATGGGTGAACTGGTCGGAAGCCTAAAACCCTTCGGTTCTAGTACAGAGAGTCTAGATCTAGGAAGGAGAGGGGCGTTCATTTTTGGTAGATCTAAGCTCTAGGGTTAGATCTTAGGAGTCTGGCCTCGGTTTGGTGTTTGGAGTAAAAAGGCGAGTTTTTTGTGTCATTTGGGTTTCCAGTGCTGACGTACGGCGGCCGAAAGGGTTTCACGATGGTCAGTTTTTTGGTTTAATGGCGGTCATGATGAACAACACGGCGGTGTTCATCCCAACCTAGAGAGAGGGCAAAGAGTCTGGACCTTCTCAAATTTTAAAAAATTGAACCTGGATTGCTAAATGGCCAAAAGGTTGCCGTTTAAGGAAAATTTTGCTTCTTATACGTTTTAAAAAAGGAAACAAATGGTTTATTTCCTTCTTAAATGCTTCCGCGTATTTGAAATTACCCTAGGAGGGTTTCCCCTTTCTAAATAACACACTAAGTCCTCCAAACATTTTGAATCTTCTTGATTTCGTCCAAAAATAGAACTGTATCATTTTCTAAACGGTATTATTGCACCCTAGGTTCTTCGAACTTTAACCCGCATTAATTTAAGCCCTGAATTTCAGTTTATTTTGTTTCTTAAAAGGTTTAATACCCATTTTAGTCCTTGTTCTTTTAAAATTTGTTTAATTTAGCCATGTTCCAGTTTTTAAAATCCCATTTTAGTCCCTGTTTTTTAAAAGCTTTTAAATTTCTCTTTTTTCCAGTGTTTATGATGTTAATTTGGTTCCTCTCTTTTTGTTAAAATTACCTTTTAAGCCACTAGATTTGTAATATTTTAATTTGGGTCCTTTAGATTTTTTTTCTTTTTTCTTTGCATTTCATGTTCATTTAGTGCCTTTAAATTTATGCTATCTATGTATTTATTTATCCTTTTTCATTTGTATACCTTTTGCAAGTTTTGATCATCCATTGTTACTAAGGTAGACTTTGTAATTTTAGTATAGGCCCTTTAGGATTAGTTTGGGCTTTTTAGGATTAGTTTTAGAGTTTGAAATTTAATTTAATTAATTTAAGCTATGCGCTCGTTTTATTGGAGCATAGGCTTTAAATTAGTTAAATTAAATTTAGGATAAGTTTAGAGCCTTAGTTAGACTTTAGGTTCAAATCAATTTAATTCATTTAAATTTGCTCTTGGCTCATTGGGGTAAATGTTAAATGTATTAAATTGGTTGAACAATTCTTAATTATTTTAGGGGTAAAATTGGAATTTCATATAGATCACATAATTTAAAATCATGACTAATTAATTCGATTAATTTTAGATAGTTTCCTGGGCTCATTGGAATTATAGTTTAAAATTAATCGAATTGGTTATTATGGTTCAAGATAACCAATAAAAATGATAGTTTCTGGGGGGTTTAGAATTAAATTAATTTAGGGTTAATGGTTAGTTTAACTTAGTTAATAATTAGAACACTAATTGAATTCCAATAATGTGGGCCTTTTTAGGTTAGGGCTTTAGTGGGCCTTAGGTTTTAATTTTGTGCTCTTCCTTGTCATGCATTTTTAATTGTCATTCATGAGACCTCAAATATTTTAATTGTACGTTACATTTAATTAATCAACTTTAATTATAAAACGGAGGTATTTATTAATTTTGATATTCGTGTCGTAACAGTCATGGCTTACTGGATGTTGACCGAATATTCGAATTAATTCTTATCGTCTAAAGGTAATTTAAAACGATTTAAAATTTTGATAAGTCGTTTCATCATCCTTAACTGCTTGCATTATGCATAAAGGTTATGAACGGAGTTCGAACCATAAATTAACATGGCAGTCAGATTTATTCAATGTCGGTTTAATCTATTGTCTGAGGTTTCGTCACCCTTATTAATTAAATGTTTAATTAATTCGAATACACCAATTTGACCAAGCCCGTCTATAAAGTTTAAATTCATTTACGAACCATTTAATTAAATTTAATTTAAATTCCGATAATTTCCATCAATTAAAAGCAACATATATTTTGGTACCGATTTCCGGGCGCGATGGGGGTGCTAATCCTTCCCCACGCATAACCAACTCCCGAACCCATTTTTTTGAACGAATCTCTGATTTTATGGTGTCCAGCCTACCTTAGTAGCCGGTGGCGACTCCAAGTGTTTTTTTATTTTCAAAATTACGAATTTTTAAAGGACTCCTCCATTTTTTTAATATTTTACAAAAAAATGACGAAAGGAAACATGTTACTCCTTTTTAGCGACCTTGTTCGAAATTTTAAATTTTTTGAATTTCAAAAAAAAAAGGTCGCTACAAGTTCCAATTTAAATAATTTTCTAAACGGTATATATATATTGTATATATCATAGTTTTTCACAAAGTGCAGGTACATTTTGTAATGTTATTTAATAAATTAAATAACATCTAAGATAATATAATATATTTATAATATCTTTGTTCTCAAGGTATTTATAGGAGGGAGCAAGTCCAATAACTTATCTTTTGTGTTATGTTGACTCATATAAGAATAAACGATGACCACAAGTTTTAAAATTGCTCCACATATTATTTTTAAGAAGGATTTTGAGATGGAAAAAATAATTGATGAAAGTAGAAATGAGTTAATGAATTGATAAAAATAATATTTTGCAAACAATAGCGGCAAGAAAATTAAATTGCAAAAAATACAAACTTCAAAGATTAAATTGTAAAAAAAGGGCTCATTTGAACTTTCGAGTTATTTAAGTTATTCGAGTCTTATTGTATAACTCAAATTTTATTTGAATTTTTTTCAAGTTAAGTCGAGATTATAAAATTTGAGTTATTCGATGATTGGACCGATTCAAGATTTGTTTTATTTATAGCACAAGTTCATTTTAAGGTTTATGTTTAGAATTCGTGGTTGTCCTTTCTAATAATGTCGTTTCAAGATTCAAATCTAAATTCTTTTTTTGAGAGAGTAATATATTTTGTCATTGCACCTTACTCGTGTTGGTTGTATTTTAATTTTTATTTGAACGGTTCAATAATAACTAAATAATATATATCAATAATCAGTTCAAAAACCGATGAAACTGTCAAATTTTCATCTTGTCTTTTCAACGTTCACAACAATTGATATAGTTTTTTAATGAGTAATATTTTGATACCATGCTGTGTAAAAAAAATTGAATAAAGAAGGGATACCAACATGGACATCGTTAAAAAAAAACCCCTAAACCTAGATTGGGGGAAAGAGTGTCCATGATGATATTAACAATAACCACGCAAAACATAACATCAGGATAAACAAAACTAACAAGCCGTAGTCGAAACCTGGTTGAACACAACACACATCCTGCAACTACCCAGAGTCTCTCGAGGAGCCAGCATTTCCATCACCATTCAGCACATCCAAAATAGACAGCGGGGGTCCAAAAATCTATAGTAATTCATTGGGAGTTCCCTAGCCAGCTTAGCCAAATTATCCACCACCGTATTACAATCCCGGCTTACCCACCTAAACTGCACCTCCCAATCCATATTAAGAAGCAAAGCAATATGCGATTTCAAAGAAGAATGTATTTGATCCAGCTTCCTAGTAACTAGACAATCAAACACCTCTTTACTATCCATTTCTATGATGATACGCTGAAAATCCAAAGACAATGTTGTCATTATCCCCTCATAAACACCCCAAAGTTCCGCATCAAAAGCAGAGCATACACCATTTTTTTTTGCAAAACCAAAATGCCATCGCATATGTTCGTCTCGTCCAACTCCCCCACAAGTCGCAAACCCATTAATGACATTTTGATCCCCATCAGTATTAACTTTTATCCACCCGGTCGGGGGCCAAGTCCAATGCTTAATTGTATTTGCATAGCAAGGGCCAATCCTTATAATCGGTAGTATAGTTAAAGCTCATTTACATTTATCCCGTAGTCGCAAGCTTTGATGCAACAAGCTTTTTGACGTATATTCATCCGGTTGGAAAATGGCTAATTTTGTCATAACCATGTATTCCATAACAGACAACCAAACAACAAATCACAATCTTCTTTGTCAATTGGAAAGTAATCTGGCTCATTGAGATTTTTACCAATCCAACTGCACACATCAAGTTCAAAGAATTCAACTACTTTGTTCGGCTTCAAGAGTTGGTACAAAGTCGTTCGGATCTCAACACATTCTCTAAGCACATGAGAAACATCTTCCAAGTGACCCATCGCAAACCCCACAACTCAGATCATCTGCAATGTGTCTACTAGCACGCTCGTATTCGTCATGATCTTGTTATTACAAACAGTCCACATAAAGAACCTAATCCTCGGTAGCCCTCTATATTTTGAAACTAGGTGCCAAATTCGGTCTTGCGTTGGAGTAATCAGATTCGTGCACATCTTATACGCAGATCGAACCGAAAATCTCCTTGAACTTTTCCCTGTCCACCCTGGCAAATCCCGCAAGCCTCCAAGGATAGGTGGTTTAACTGTCGCAATACTCAAGACTATCTCATGTGGAATCAAATAAGCGAAAGCCTCCCAATTCCAATCGCCATCATGGTGCACCATAGACTGGACCGAGACATTCACTGCATGATCAATATCACCATCCATCCTATAATTCCGTAATGGACCAACATCACATACCCATGCATCTCTTCAAAAATCAATAGTAGTCTCGTTGCCTACACTTCATACAATATTGCTATGCACATTCTCCCAAACTAATTGAAACCCTCTCCAGAGCCAAGAGCACCTACCCACCGGCAAAGTAGATGGTACAATGTCACTAACCTTGTACTTCGCTCGCAAAGCTTTAACCCAGAGCTTAGTCGGACAAGCAACAAAATTGTAGGGTAACTTCATTAGGAATGCCGCATTTTGAAGAATGAGCTTACGCAACCTCAGCCCCCTATTATCCACAGGAGAACAAACATTTTCCCAATTAACCAAATACAAACCACGTTTATCACTCAAATGACCCCAAATAAAGTTGTAAATCAAACGTTCTAACTCATCACAAACATTCTTTGGCAAAATAGTTGATTGCATAGTATACATTGGTACATCAGCCAATACAGATTTAGATAAAACAATACGGCCAGCAAAGGATAAGGAATCACTGTCCAACCCGAGAGCTTGTCAGATGTCTTTTGCAAAAGATACTGATATGTTGCACTAGTTATACGGCTGTGCAGAAGCGAAACCCCCAGATATTTGCCCAAATTACTCACACTTTGATAATCGAAAAGGCCACTTATATCCTCATGTAGGTACTGCGGAACATTACCAGAGAATAACATATTTGTTTTAGAGATGCTGACTTTTTGACCCGAGCTGTTACAAAAGTCATTGAGCACCCGTTGAATTATATCATATTGCTCGCTAGAAGCCTCACCAAAAAGTATCAAATCATCTGCAAAAAAAAAAGATGCGACGCCTTTGGACCTCTACGGGCAAATTAAAAAGGCTTCCAAGTCCCTAGCTCCACCTCCCTCTCAATCGCATGCGCTAATCTCTCCATGCATAACATAAATAAATAAGGTGAAATGGGATCACCTTGACGAACACCTCGTGTAGGCCTGAAACTCGATGTCTTAGTACCATTCCAAAGAATTTGTGTGGAGACAGACGAAACCCACTCATAACAATTGTATATGAAAATTACTCAGAATACCCAATTTTGATAACGTATCATCGATAAAAGACCATTCCAGATGATCATAAGCCTTTTCCAAATCCACCTTAATAGCCATCCAGCCTCGTTTCCCCTTCTGAATACGCATCGAATGAATGATCTCTTGGGCAAGCACAATGTTATCCATGATTGACCGTTTAGGGACAAAACTTGTTTGATTCTCCGAGATCTAATTTTCCATATAAGGCTTTAGACGATTAACCATAACTTTGTTAAGGATTTTATACACCACGGTGCATAAACTTATTGGTCAAAACTGTGTCAAAGATTCCGGCGATTCTACCTTAGGAATAAGAACCAGCAAATTTTTATTCAGCTCAGGCAGAACAACCCCACTTGTAAACATACCTTTCACAGTCTGACAAACAGCATCACCTACAACATTCCAATTACGCTGGTAGAAATAAGCATGAAAGCCATCAACTCCCAGAGCCTTTGAAGGCTACATTTGAAAGAGCGTATTCTTTACCTCATCATCTAAAACGGGCATTGAAAGCATACTTCTTGATTTAGCATCCAACAAAGTGAAACAACCTCTAACACCGTAAGTATATCCAACCACACCCACATTAGAGAACAGTTGACCAAAGAAATCTATAGCCAAATTTCGGAGGACATCTTGATCTGATTGCCACACACCGTCAGTATCCTTAAGAAGCGTGATCATATTAGCTCTCATTCTCGCTTTGGCAACTGCATGGTAGTATCTCGTATTACGATCCCCATGGAGAATCCAATTGCACCTTACTTTTTGCTGCCATATGCTCTCCTCCTCCAACAGGACTTCATCTAGTTCATTTTTTAACTTTCGCTCAAGGTCACAAAGGAACTCAGAATGTCGAACACCCAAAGCTCTGTCAATTCCTCTAATACGAGCTAGAAGTCTCTTCTTCTTCTTCCTAACCATCCCAAAACTACTCTCATTCCAATGACTTAAATTTTGGCGCAGCAAATCAATATTCTCTTCATAAGAAAAAGCAGGATTCCAAGAGTTATTTAATAACGTATTGAACTCCTCATTCCCCTGCCAAGCAAAAACAAAATAGAACATCCTACCTCTACGGGGCTGTATAGGCAAATATCGAAGTAAAATGCGACAATGATCAGAGCCAATTCGATCCAAATGTTGTACTACTGAGTCAGGGAACAAATCAGCCCACTTGCAATTCATAATGTATCTATCAATACGTTCAAAAAGACCACATCTAGCCCATGTGAATCGTGGACCTTTAAAACTTACTTCCATAAGCCGTTGATTAAAGACAAAATCTGTAAAGCTTTTACTTACACAATTACGAGTAGCAACACCCCATTTTCTATCCTCTAAATGGAGCATGGCGTTAAAATCACCTCCAAGTAGCCAAGGCTTGTCACACCCCAGTTGAGTTTAGCTAATTGCGGCCAAAGATGTTTCATGTACGAAATAGTGGGACTTGCATAGACCACAGTAAGATACACTTCACACTGTAAAGTATTGCAGTAAATCTGAACATGGATAAACTAGTTAGAAATAGAAAGTACACTAACCACCAAAGGCGCATTCCACAAAAGCCAAATTCCTCCGCTAAACCCTTGAGCTTCAACACGGAAAGAAGATGCAAACACAAACCTTCGAATCACACGGTCAGTTCACCTCCCACTAACACGCGTCTCGAGCAAAACCACAATAGATGGTCGAGTATTTGAAACAACCCTTTTTCAAATGACTCCTAAAAGAGGAGCTAGCTGCTCCCTGATAATTCCAAATCATAAAATTAATCATAATTAAAATTATGGTAGAGAAAAACTAAACCTCCATGTCCACCTGCACCGGGCCTTGTTGCGTATCCGTTTGCCCTGTCACATTAACCTCTCCAAAGCTCCTCTCGATATCTAAGCTTTTTGTTGATTCCTCAAGAACCCCCGGGGGAGCATCAGATTGACTCAGTACCAAATTTTCTTTTTCAGCATGATTAGTAGCAGAATGCACCCACTCAGATAAGAATGGCCGGGAAGGTGGCTTTGATTCTGAACGTTTCTTCATCGGTTGCGAAAATTTTGCACCCTCCAAGCTCGACTTCCTCCCACCTTGCACCTTCAGTCTACTATTACCACGCTTTACCCCATGGACATTCCGCCCATCATCTACAATTGACACCGCAACGTGACTCATATTTTGGTCTTTTGCAACGTGTTCAACAACCCTAGGTTGGCTGCCCGGAACCACCAGCTCCACATCCATAGATTCACTCTCCAATCTCGAAATTATCTTTTCAATGCCTCCTCTAATGATAGCAGCCTTCTTCACTGTACTTGATTCAGCACTAGAAATTCTATGAATTCTTCCACCAGATCCTCCATTCTCTTTCTGGTTATGCCGAACCACATTTTCTGCATGGGGCAATGCACTTTGAACAACCATTTTCCCTTTACCTTTCGCACTATTTGTGGTATTACCATCATCTACCTCATCTTGTAGCATTGCGAATCGAGAGTTTTTAATACATGCAGTTACAGTACTCTGAGCCGCAAGAAAAGCACTTTGTTTACGAGGACGCCGCCTTTGGCTATCAACGACCATCCACGGGCCATACATCTATTACTTCATCACCTGTAGCACCATTACTATTAAGCTCCCCAAATACAACACCCTTTTTTGCACACGATTCTTGTGAGTGTCCATATACCCCACAATGGAAACATATTTGGTGTAGCCCCTCATATTCTAACTTTTGCACAAAATCATCAATTCCCACACAAGGAAGTAACGGATTATTTAGATTGACCAAAACTGCAAGTCGAGCAAACTTACCTCTCTCCCCTACCTCAGTGTTATAATGAACTTTAATTACTTTGCCAACAACATTAGCAATCCTACGAAAAATACTTTTAGTATAGTACCGTATTGGCAGCCCCGGTAATCGGACCCAAACTACAACATAAGAGGGATGCAGCTCCGATGTCTTAAATTTCTTACTCCAAGGTTGTACCGTAAGGTAACTCCCAAAGATCGTCCAAGGTCCTTCCGTTAAAACCTTCGTGTAATCCTCCTCGGATTGAAATTTAACAAGAAAGTAATTGTTTGCTAGATCAATGAGTTGATATCGGCCTTTCGGCTGCCACAACGATTGAATGCGATTCCACAGGACTCTATAACCAATGGAACGTCCTAGCAAACGAACGATAACCGCTTTTCCCATGCTTCGGTCAATCAAATCATGCACCCATCCGAAAACTGAATGACAAGAAAAGGTCCCGCAGTATCGATCCGCACATCATCATCCCTAACTACTATGTCCTCATCTGTTAAACCATGAAATCCATCTGCCGAATTATTGCCCAGTCCCGACGTTATTCCATCTGCCGGATTATTGCCCAGTCCCGACGTTATTGCAGCATAAGATGGACGCCCTCCAACTGAGTGAGTAGAATCCTCTACGGCAGTTCTCGCTACTTCCATAGATCCTGACTCATCAATTCGTTTATCCGGGCAAGAGCCATCAACATTGCCAAACAATTGAACTGCTGGATGAGCGTACCACCCTCATCCAAAATTATATTTTTGACTTTCTTCATCTCACGCTGAGCCGACGCCTTCATCGGGGAACCAGGCCTCTCCACAAGGGCATCGACTCAATCACAAGTATCCCACAAGATTGCTTTTCACCATGAAGACCATTCAACGTATCACTGGTGCGCGCCGTCAGATCACCTAGGCCCTTTCGTTCCAAGAGTTTGCCGCCAGCATCTTCTGGTGGCCGGCCGCCAAATCCATTGAAGCCAACAGCGTTCGGGGGAATTGCCGATCCTAAATTAGGCTTAGAATTCTCGAACTTGTCCGAGAATTGCGGAGGAAATGAAAACATTCTGTCAGGTTTACCTTTAGCTTAGTCGCATATTTAATAAACAATATAGGTACATAAAAACAGAATACATAAAATTTATTTTATACAAGTTTGTATATTTACACTATAAATTTTAAGTTTTAAATTTATAACCATAATCCCTAAAAATTAAACTCTAAACCCTATTCCCTAAATTCTAAAAATTAATCTTAAATTCTAAACTATAAAAATTAAACCACTAAACTTTAAACCTAAACTAAATCCATATCCCCTAAAATTAAAAGGCTTGTATAAATTTTACAACATGTGTATCAAAGTTTTTTTTTTATTCGGAGAAATAACTAAATGATCATTTAACTTTTAGGTTAAAGTTCACATTAGGACACTAAATTGATAGAATTGTTGTTATATTATATCACGTCATCATCTCTAAGTTAACGACCAAAAGTCCTTTTCTAAAAGAGAAAAAAATTGAAATGTCAGTGACTAAATTAGTAAAAAGAATAGTCTAATAACCAAAATAAAAAACGATAATAGTTGAGCCAGTAGTTTAACATATTTTTAATTTCTTTTATTAATCTTAAATTCTTAATCATTTGAAAGCAGACGCATATAGAAACAGGACGGTGGGATCTAGGCTCCGTTAAAAAATATTTTGGAATGAGATTTTAGATTAAAAAAACGGTGAGAATGGTGGTTTGGGGAAAAACTGAAATTTTCAGCGTATCTAAAAATGTATCTAATTCAACAATAAATTAAAAGATCTTAAATATTGTGATAGTACACAAGTATTTAAAGAACGCGACTCTTTTATGAAAATGAGATGTTAGAAATCATGTGTACTTTGAGGACCCTATACATGCCCTAATATAACTTTATATATTAACTTTAATTTCTAATCACCCATCATCAATTAGAAATGAGTTATTTGAGTATTTACACATATTTAACCCGTACTTTATTTTAATTATCGAGTCCAATTAACCTTAATCGTACTAGATCACTTTTAATGTAAACTAACTTCTTATGATGCTAAATAACATATAATTATTACTTCTTATGTATGTGTTTGTACATGTGGTCTAAACATTTCACTTTGAAGTGATTTCAAAACACGCTGTAGGACTTAGAATAATTATCTTTATTTTCTTTCCTTTCGATTTTAAAGTGCACGAAATATGATGAAAAAGACAACTTTTTTGGTGAATTAAATTAGTGGGCGAGTAATTTTCATACTTAGCATAATAATGCATCAACAAATAGTAAAAGTTCACATTACAGGCTTCTATTACATGAACTGATCAGGCCGGCCTCTTTCAGGCGTATCATTGTTGGTTTTGAAAGAACCGAACGACTTGATTGTACACAATATCCTTGGCGTCGGTTCCCATGATGAAATCGGCATGGGCGTAATCTTTGATGAACTGAGTCATGAGCTTGTTGGCATCATGGAACTTGAGGCTGTCGAGCAATAGCTGAACATCTTGAACATCCGACAGAGCGTCTTGGCCGCCGTAGCTGATGAATATGGGAAGGTCCCGAGGGATGTTGGAGATGTTGTAAACCGGGGGCTTGGCTGCTCCATAATGCATCTGGTTGTAGTCTGGCCTGCCGTAGTTGTATTTTGCTATAATCCCGTCTCGAACAGCTGCAATTTCAGTATTAGTCACTTAACAAGCCTTGTTCCGGGACATTTTCCAGCGACATCGGGATTTGTCGCCGTTACTCTCGCGTATGCGAGAGTGACAACAAATCCAGGTACATAAGGCGGACATTCCGAAACCCGATTGCTACATTCGGAGACAACATGGATGCTATAAGAAGAGTTGGGTTTCATATACTTACTCTGAGCTAAGTGCACCATGTTCTTGGTTGCCGTGGATTGAGGCTCATTCTTTATGAAAAGATCAACCGTGGAAAAATTGAGACAGCAATTTTTTCCTTGAATTTACAATAACAAAATGAATTCAGCATTTTCTAAGAACTATCAAGTCTAATATTACTTACGTTCGATCTCAAATAACATAGATGGACGGCATAAGAACTTTTGAGTATGGATGTTGTACCGGTAATTGCAGTTAATAGGTCATAGCAGTCAACTCCAGGGTAATTGCATAAAGACTTGAGAAAGACTGATGCTTGCTGTCTGTCGAGGGCAGAGAAAATTTATTAGATGGTGCATTTATAGTGATTTTGTAAATATAACCGGTGCTATTACGGATGTTGCCGTCGTAAATTCTCTAATACAGTGGAGAAGAACAGGTTTTGTGCTCTTGATTCTCACCCTTTAGGATTGAATTCAGCTACCCCAAACCAAGTAGTGATCTGTTTGCCAAAAAAACAATAAAACCTTTCAACAGATTCGTATTCTATTAAAGTTGAATTAATGACTAATAGTGATGGTGAAGAGAGTGTTCCTTACGGACCTCGCCGACGAAGGCTTTAGCAGCTACTGTACCGAGTGCGGTATTCATATGGCTTAGGTGCGCAATCGGGCTTAGAAATGCTGCGGATTTCAGCGTGTCTGCTTGATGGCCCTCGGAGAAAGATGCCAAACCTATGAGAGTTCCCTGTCGATCAGAATGCCCACATTGCATTAAGGTTTTCATATTCTGTCGGTTATTTACATTGCTTAGACTTTTCATTTTTTTTCGTTAGAAGGATTCTCACCAGGGAATGACCGATGTAATGAATCTTCTGCTGTGTCTGGTTGAACACGAAATTGAAAACAGCCGGTAGATCGAAACTCACCAGTTCATCCCACGACCAATTCCAGAACTCCTGTCACATTCAACTATCAGTTTAAATCACCCTCTTTAAGTTCATATTCAAGTTTCCAGGTTTTCAACAATTTTATAACAAAACCAGGAAAGGTAAGGAGAAAAACCGGCTGGCCGGAATCAAGCGAAACATGTTTCCTGCAGAATCGGGTCCCTCTGGTGTTGGCAATCCACACATCGAAACCTTTATCAGCCAAAATCATTGGTAGATTCTCTTGTGGTGAATTCAGGAGCCATGCCATTCCATCCTGACAAACCAAACAAACAACACTTGTAACATTTCTTTTCAACATTTGCATCTTAATCATTAGATTTTCGACTTTTTATTGAACCGATTCGAACGTTTAATGGTTTGATTAATGATCCGATTTTCGCAATTAAGCCATGAACAGAAAGCTCAAAATTTTCTATTAGCATCATAAAGAAGCAATAATCATGCATCTTAACATGGCATGTTGCATGCACAGTTTAACTTGCTCTCAAAGCAAAAACAATGCAAAGAAAGATGGCACTAATCTCATGATTGAATTCCTTAGAAAAGCATTTTAAACAATTACTTTTTATTTTTTAAAAATATGAATTTCAATCATAAAAGTACATTTATTATGATTTATATTAGTTTGTAAAATATTATTCATTTTAATTCAAAAATCTACCCAAGTTTTGGTGCGTAAATCAAGCCAAATCTTCTCTTTAAAGTAAAAAAGGTTTCCCTAAAAAAAGGGCCACCCAAAAAGAGTTCACGGCACATGTACTCGAGCGTTTTAACTTTACTTTAGTCATCAAATTTTCCTCACGGGTGTTTTAAATTCGACTTTGATTCAAGATAAAATATCAAATTGTTCGAACTAACAATTAATTGGTCTAATAGAATGAAGCACTTATACTTTAAATAAGATCAGAAGCTCGAATATTAATATTGTGAATGAAATAAATTGAGTTAGGAGTACTTGAATTTTTCTTTGAGAATGACTCAGAAATGACAGAGGACTCACCACAAGGACACCATGTTGTATGAGTATCGGCTGCTTATTGTTTCCGGCACTACCGTCCCCTTCAACACGTCCCTCCGGGATTCTTTGCATGCTAAGGACATATCCATCTTCGGTTTCCACCTGAAACAACAATCAATTTTAATCTAAAAACAACACCAAGAAAAGAAACTCTGTACCAATGTTGATAATAGTTCATACTTCGTGTTCTTGGCATTTGTAACCATGGATGGTAACTGAGGTGGCGCATATCCCATTGACTTTCAAAGCACCATCGTTGAGGCCGAATGAACCAGTGGTCGAGCCATATGCTCCGTGTGGCTCAACCACCAAGGCCAATAAAAGGCTCAACGAGGCCAAACTGAACAACTCAGGAGGAGCCATAACTTTGCCAGTTTCGATGTGGAGAGGCTAAAATCAATGGGTTGTGTATATAAAGAGAGAAATGGAGAAGGTAAAGAAGCAGAAATAGTGGGAAAAAGATTACTAGTTTTTATTTTATGTATGGAGTTCCTTGCATTTGCAACTGTCAACTAAGGATTTCATGGCTAAATGGGGACCTTTTTTACGTGGTTTTGGGGAATGAAAAGTGGGACCCAAGGTGAAGTTTTTTTTTTAATAAAATTAGTTTTTTTATATGTCTCACGTATAATTTTATGTCCTGTTTTATTAATTATTTTAATTTTATTAATAATACACGTAATATAAAATTATTGATGTAACATATAAATAGATATAAAAAAACTAACAATTTGTCACCTCTAAAGTATAGATTTTGTCAAGCTGCTTTCACAACATTGTCTTTGTGCAGTAGGGATGACTAAAAAATGAATTCAATACGCCAAAAAAAAATTTTTATCACGTCTATGGAGGGCAAAACTCGAGCTACTCGATAAATTTTGCATCAATCCTTTTTTAATAAAGTATATTTTTTAAATAATAAATGTTATTATTTAAAATTATATTAAAATTATAAGTGTGGAGGATAAAAAAGTATTTTACCTTTTTATGGTTGTCGTGTCAATAGTTAATGTTAAAATTAAACCTAAGTTAAAGAACGAACCGACATTTTCAAATAGAAAAACATTATGAAACTCAAATTCGTAAAATAAAACATAGAGAATAAATTTTGAGTTCGAGAGATCAAGAGGGTCCAAGGCAAGACAAATCACAACTAGTAAAAAGAGACTTTTACGACCGAGATGTACACAATGATGTTGTGCGAGATGATGATGCATGGTAGCATAGGTCAAGTCGAGCAGTCTGGATGGGAGGACAACCTAGCCTAAGTCGAGCACTTCTTAAAATGGATCCATCCTTGTGGGAGGACACCGATATTCCGAGTTGGGAGCAAGCCGAGATACCAAGAGAGATCAACCAAACCAAGCTCGTTCTGAGAAAACGATGTGGGCATCACTAGATTTGGTGGGGGAGAATGTCACGACCCAAGAGTTAGCGACTAAGACACATGTGAAATAAGCTACCCAAAATATTCTTTGCAAAATCTTGGATTTGCCTAGAAAATCACCTGACTTAGTTCGATCATTGGAAACTGATAGAAGACCTGAACGCATTGAACTTGATAAATTAATAGATGGCATATTATCAAATGAATATTCCAAGGAAAAAGAATATCCTCCAATGTGAACATTCGTGTGAATACGAACCTAATGAAAGTACTCTAAGATGATAGAGTTTTCTTAGTTAGCTAAGATTTGGTAGGTGGCTTTCAATCTTAGCCGTATATGCAAATCGATCTCGACCATTCATTGAAAGGGGATTTAACTCTCACCTCATTTGTATCATCCAACTCTTGAGTAACATAAATCATTTACTCTAAAATCCACTTTTCTTATTCTTCATGTTTTTTGTTGCCTTTCTCTATTTTGCTTCCATTAATCAAAGCCTTTGATTTTTTAGTGCCTAAAAAAAGTTTGATCTTTTAAGAAAATTTTCAGGCTAATTTATGCGCTTGTCTCGAGAATATCGTTTAAGGTCGTATGGTTTGTTAGGCTGAAAATCTATCCTCGTAACAATAGCCTAATATGGAGGTGAGTTATGCCTCAAACACATCAGCCTCGATCTCACGAGAAATTGCATCCTCAATCTTATGTTCCATCTCAGTAGAAATCTTGGACTTAATGAAATCTGCTATAAGCTCAGGCTCCGACTTAAATTCAGACACCATAAAATCTACGATAGACAGAATCTCGGGTTCGACCTTGATATGAGTCTCAACCTCGACTGCGGTAGGCTAAAGCTTGGACTCGACCTCGATATAAGGCTCAATCTCAGTTGTGATAAGCTAAAGCTCGGGCTCATCCTTGACTTCAGACTCAAGCTCAGGCTCGTTTTCGACATTAGACTCAGGCATGTGCATAATGTAATATGCTATAGGCTCAATCTCGGGCTCGTACTTGATATCAGACTTAATTTTAACCACAATGATAAGCTGAACCTTAGTCTTAAACTTAGATATCATAAACTTAGGCTCATCAACTGACACTCCATAGTCATAATATAAACAAGAGAAATGGAAAAGGTAGACGACAAGGTAGACGATATTCCCTGTAAATAATTAAATCAAAATTCTTCAAAAAATAATTATGAAATAAACAAACAAGTATATATTGAGAAAAGATAAAGGTAAAAAATCATTTTTTTCAATTTTTGAATTAAAAAAAGGAAAATGATTAAAACATCGTTCTAAATTGATTAACAAAATAGATGCTTAAGTCGGGCTCATAATTAATTGAAAATCTATTCTTTATATCAACAATGCTTTACAAGAAAATAAATAAATCTCTAGCCATGTTATTCTCTAAACTCTTTTTTCCTCTTTCTCAATCACGTTTGTTTCATTGCTGCTCTCATCTGAGATAAATGTTTTTCTACTCATATTGACTTTTCGATATAAAATATAAATGAATTCGAAAAGTTCAAAAGTTCAGGGTAAATAAAAAAATTAAGATATTGGGAAAAAAACTTCAAAATCGACTAAATCAAAACACATCCATTTCAACTCCTCACAAAACATGAACAAATTCAAAAAGTTCAATATCTCAAGAAGAAATTATTAAAACATTGAGAGAGAAAAAAAAACTTCAAAATCTGCTTATTCAAGCACATCCAACTCAACTCTTCACAAAATATGAACGACTTTAAAAAGTTAAAAATAAATAGAAAACGAAACCACCTTAATTTAACTACTCACAAAATATGAACAACTTTAAAAAGTTCAAAAGCTCAGAGTAAACTGATTATGCAAATTGATCGTAATTATGTAAATTGACAAATTTTATAGATTAGGCAATTATATTAATTCAGATTATAAATTTTATAGATTAGATAATTAGCTATTAACTGAGATTTGACTAGAGTTCATCTTGTATGTGTATAAATAATTTAATTTTTCATCAATAATACATATCTCTCATCTTCAATTTCTAAATGGTATCAAAGCAGTTACGTTCTTGACATGTCTCTTTTGCTTTTCTCTTCTTTTTTTTTCACTTTCTCACAGTTTTAGGTGTTTTATTCTACCTTAATGGTTTTAATAATAAATATTATTATTTAAAATTATAAGTGTAGAGTATAAAAAATATATCCTTTTATGGTTGTCGTGTCAATAGTTAATGTTAAAATTATAAATTATAGTTAATGTTAAAATTAAACCTAAGTTAAAGAAGGAACCAACATTCTCAAATAGAAAAACAGTACAAGACTCTAATTTATAAAATAAAATACAGACTAAATTTTAAGAAAATGTATTCAATATACATGTTATGTGGCCAATCTTTTTTATTTTAGAGGTTTGAAATTTAATTTAAGTTTTAGGGTTTAAAATTTTATATTTTTATTTTTTAAAAAATAAATATGGTATAAATTCTTTTTACAATGCATGTATATATAAAAAATTTACTGAAATTATAAATTATAAACGAAACAACTCATTCTCCTTATCAAGCTCACGACACAGTGCATGGACTTTATTCTTGGGTAACTAACTCGATCCATAAGATTGCAAAAGCCCGGTTCTTTTGGATCGGATCCGGACTTTGATATTGGTAAATGGTAAAGAGAGAGTAGCATTAGCAAACAAAAGCAGCGATAGCGAAGTCTGGCTTTCCTTCTCTCTAAATTTGATACCCTTTGTTTGCTGGAAGACGAGCCAAGACTGCAAAAAGGCTTAAACCTTTCAAATCTCTTCAATCTTTGGTAAGACTGTTGCAATTTATTTTCTTTTAATTGTTATTTTTTATTTCAATATTAATTCCTATCTTTTTGTTTCGACTCCCTCCCCTTGATCTGATTTTGTAATTCAAATTCTTCGTTTCTTGCACTTTCTATCTTTATGTTCTTCTTCCTTCGTTTCCTCATTTTTTTCTTGTTTAGAATCCGACTTTCATTGTAAGTTTTGGTTCAAATTCGGTGTCTTTTGGGGTTTTGCAAGATTAGGGTCTTTGGGGTTTTGCTACCTTTAGGGTTCAACTTCTAAAGGTTCGATTTTGAAGGGAATTTTTTGCTTCTTTTGGTGCTTTTGATTATTGGGTATATGCTAAGATTGAATGGGGTTTACTTTTTTTCCTGAATGCTTTAGGTTTGGTAGGTGTTTGATTTTATTCCTAAGTGAATTAGATTAGTGATGTCTATGAACAACAATAATCCTCCCAAGAGCATCGGGGCGTCTTCGTCGCCCTTTGACAACGCGGGTGTTAAAACCCGTTTTGGGCCCTAAACTAAACTGACCCAAACAAATAACTCACTCACTCATACAAATCCAAATCTATAATCCGACCCGGATTTGACCCATGATTGACCCGAAAATCAAAAACCTTAACCCTAAATTAAGCTGCCACCGTCGTATCCCTTATCACAGCTGCCTCCCGTCGCCGGCAACACCAAAATCCCCAAATCCAGATTGAATCTCGAAACCCCAAACAAAAATAATAATAGACCAATCCTACCCTAAATCTGTCCACCATACCTAAATATACCAAACCCTAGTAGTACCCATACCCTCACCCATACTCTAGCATCACCAATATATCTCAACCAGCATCCCTAAAAATCTGGCTTCATCCATCCAACTTCAGATCTGCTACAATAAAAAATTTTAAGGGTTAGTGTGTAGGATTTGGTTATAAAACCGAAACAAAAAATTGTAATCGGGGGGTTCTGAAAAAATTAGAGAGATAGAAAAAAGGGAGATCAAAAGTTGTAAGGGATTTTAGATCAAAAAATGTAAGTTCTTTTTAAACAATTTAGAAGTCAAAATTTTTTACAGAGTTCATCTTTTATTGTTGAATCAAAAACGAAGTTTAATTTGGATTTTGTTTTGTTCGAAATCTCAAAACGAATTTTTTGTGTGTGTTTTCAAAACCTAAATCTCGACGTTGTTTGGTAAAACAAAAATACAAGAAAAAAAGGTTTTGAAACTTATCTCTGGTCGGTGTAGGTTCTGCGCTTTCGCCGTCGTTACTCCGCCCCTTGCCGCGAGGCCATACAACCGATGAACCGTCGTGAAAACCATGGAAACGGCGCCGTTGTAAGCTGATTTGCTGAGAGGGATGAGAGAAAAAAATTTAGGGTTTGGTATTATCAGTTTCGAATAAAAAATGAACTTATCTTAATAATCTAAACCTGCTGGGCCAAACGACACCGTTTGGTGTCCATATTTTATAAAAACGGTCTAATTACACAATAGGTCCCCCAGTTCTTTCCCGCTTTTGCTTTTGTTTACGGACTAATCTCAGTTTCAGTCTTCATTCTTTTATTTCTGCTTTCATTTCTGTTTTGGAATAATTATGTTTCCAATCCCCCTGTTTGTTATGCGTATTTAATAATGTCCTTTTTGTTTTTTATGACTTCTATGTTCTGTTTTATTTTGATTTAGTCCCTATGTTTTATCTTTTAATTTTTAGGTTATTATTTCTATTTATTTATGCTTATTTCTGTATATTTTATATTTGTTTCATTTTGGCCCTACATTATTTGTCATCTATGCCATGTAAATTATTAATTTGTGCATTTTAACCCTTAACATTTAGTTTCATGATATATTTTATATTGTTCCATACATTTTAATATGATTCATGCATTCATATTAGCATTATTATTATTATTATTATTATTGTTATTATTATTATTATATTTTAAGTTAGATTAATATTTATGCATGTTCTAGAGTAGTGTTTTTTGTTATGTTAGAATGCATTTTTATGTGTTAGATTAATGTTTATTTATGTTGGATTAGTAGGTTATTATGTTAGTATTTATTTATATTTTTATCGTATTGTATTTATTTATGGTGTCATATTTTGAGTTGTATTTCGGATATATTATTGTCAATGCAGTGCCCTTTTATCCGAGCGTAAACGGGGCTAGTATCAGGCGTAGTGATGGTGGTTGGCGTTTATTCTCGGATAACGGGGCCTTTAAAATCTACTCGCACTTATAATCAAATTTTAAATTAATCGTCATTTTAATCCGGAAAGCTCAATATTAATAAAGCGGTAATTATTAAAGTACTAATTTTGGGTGGTGTGGGGGTGCTAATCATTCTCCATCTGTAACCGACTCCCGAATCCGACATTTTGAAATCTCTAGTTTTTACGGTATCCGGTTCATCTTGAGTGGTCGATGGCAACTCCATTTTTAAATAAAAACATGGGTTTTATAAAACTCTACGCGGAAGACATCATTTTCAAAATAAAGTAAAACAAAATAAAAAGACGTTTTTTAGCGTAAAAGGATATCGCTACAGATGGCGACTCCACTGGGAAATTTTTTTTGTTTTCAAAAATAAAAGAGAGTTGAGCTTTTTAAATAATTATCGCTTTACTAATATTGGAAATTTCGGATTAAAGTGACTATTAAAGTAACATTCGGTTATAATTGCACGTTTATTTTAACACATTTAAAATTTGGCATTTAAACTCATATTTTTTAAGTGGAGGGAAAACGCTAATGCTTTCCTGAGGATATCGTTCCTCCGTGTAGACCTAGCAAGTACCTTCGGGGCTCAGTACCTTATGCTTTCGTAAGGATATTGTTCCTTCGTGCAAGCATAAGCGAATGGATCTCTCTGAATTGAACCCGGTTGAAATGAGCCTATAATGGGTGATGACCGGGGGCCTTGCTACTCTTAGTAGAGGACGTCAAGGACAATTCGGGTACCTCTAAGCACCAAAACTGCATGTAGAGAACATATAGAAACCTACCCCTTTAGAGTCATGCGGATAACCTAGGTGTTTTATACGGGATGTAAATATGATTGTTTTGTTTGTTTATCGTATTTAATTTGTTCTTTTATTCATTTATTTATTTTATCTGGTATTGACTCGTTTTTTTTTTTTTGCTTTCTTTTTTGCATACATCATTGCATTTGCATTACATAAAGATGTTAGTTCAAGTAGTTTGTCTGATCAGAAATCTTTCATTTTTACCTTATTTACTTTAATTTATTCATTTAATTATTTTAATTCTAAATTGACCCATTTTTTGTGATCACATCATGATTAAGTCTATTCATCTTTGCATTAACTACATGACACATCATAACATTTTAATTTTTGCATTCTACTAGCATGAAATGCTGATTCACGATTGGTTCTCAATTTGAAAAATTATCATCGGGAAAAAATCTAGCACTCTAGATGTTAAGGCAACATTCAAAGTTGCAAATGAATCCCTAAAGTTCGAAGTTGAGCCATGAGAACCATTTTTGAATCAGTACTTTCACATCTAGGACATGCATTTTGCATTTACATGCATACATTTTGAAATTTTGAAATTAGTCCCTGAGTTACCTCATCTGATACAACAAAGTTGGTCGATCTAGCACCTTACAAAACTTCTACAAAATCCCAATCTTAGGGCATATCCGAAAGCATCTGCTGCAAACACCATATCTTTGATAAGACTTCAATTTGGGGGCATTCTCCATCAAGGTTCAGAAACAAGTATCCGACAACTACATATCATCACTGCTCCGCATTGATCAGAAAGAGATAAGTTACCCAACACAGCAAATTTATGAACCCAACTTAGGGGGCAACAGAATTCACACTCAAAGTGCCAAATTCAAGAGCAGTTTCAGACGATGGCATAAGAACGAACAAAATTTTAGGGCATGCACCCTGATGAAAGATTCAAAGAAAGGTAATCGAACCCAAGAAGAGGTTGGGGCATTGTCATATGCAAAAGACCAAGATCTTGGCAGGACCAGTGAGGAGTCAGGGGCTTCCTATTGAGAACAAAAAAATTCATGTCACATTCATGTATTTAGTTGCATTCATCTTGCATTAATCATTTTTGCATACGTTGTACATTTAGTTTAAATGCATACACCAAAATCACCATGCATTTAGGATAGAGACATGCATTTAGGCATAAAATTAGATGCATTCACGCATTTTTGCTTGTACATATACACAGATTCCCGAAAGAGACTGAACATCCTCAATATGGGGGCAATTACAATAGGGCTAACTTTAGTTTTGAAGGAGGCCAAACTCGAAGAAGATGCTGAAACACTCAAAATAAAAGGTATTAGCGACAATCTTTGACAATTATTGACCAATATTTTTCTTTTATAGGATTTTATTCCTCCAACGATAGTGTGACAGACGCTAACAATTTGCCGACTATCACTTCTACCAACAAAAATTCTTTCCAGATCCCGCCCTCTGTTGATAGAGAAGTCGAGCAAATTTTTTAAAAAAATTATCTCGTTGAAAATGGCACGGCAATCCAAATTATGACTCCGTCGGTGGTGTTGCAAATCAAAATTTTTATCAGGATCATGTTTCTCCGTCAGTGGTGTAGCGGGTCTCACATTTTGTTGATCTAGTCTCTCCGGCAGTGGTATAGCAGATCAAATCCTATCCAAATCTTGCCTTCGTCGGTGGTGTTACGGATTAGATTTTCCATTCAATCATGTCTCTCCGTCAGTAGTGTAGCGAGTCTCACATTTTGCTGATCTAGTCTATCCGACAGTGGTGTAGCAGATCAAATCCTATCTAGATCTTGCCTCCGTCGGTGGTGTTGAAGATCAGATTTTCCATTCGGTCCTACCTCTCCGTCAGTGGTATAGCGGGTCTCACATTTTGCTGATCTAGTCTCTCCGTCAGTGGTGTAGCAGATCAAATCCTCTACAGGTCTTGCCTCTTCGACGGTATTGCAGCTAGACCAAACTTTTCCTTAAAATTTGTTTTTTAGTTACAAAAAAAGAATAAAAAAAACTCTGATAATGTCTCTTCGTCAGAGTCATAGCTTGATCACACATAAAAAAATACTCCGGTCATGCCTCTTCGTCAGAGTCGTAGTTTAATCACACATAATAAAACACTCTGATCCTGCCTCTTCGTCAAAGTCGTAGCTGGATCAAATCTTTAGACATTGCCTCTTCGTCGGTGTTGTAGCTTGGTCAAATATAACTTTCGGTTCTACCTCTTCGTCGGTGTTGTAGCTGAACCTAGTTCACTAACTCTCGATCTTGTCTATTCGTCGGTGTTGTAGCTAGACCAAATCCACTAACTCATTGATCTCGCTTTTTCGTCGGTGTTGTACCTTGATCAACATTACTAATTTTAGACCATGTCTTGTCGGTGTTGTAGCTTGGTCAAAATTTACCAACTTTCTAATTGTATCTTAAAAAAGGAAAAATGAAAAATGAAAAAGAAAATTAAAAAAAATCAAAATGAGCTTTCATCCACCGATCTTGCCTCTTCGTCAGAATTGTAGCTGGATCAAATCTTCAGACATTGCCTCTTCGTCGGTGTTGTAGCTTGGTCAAATCTAACTTTCGGTTCTGCCTCTTCGTCGGTGTTGTAGCTGAACTTATTTTACTAACTTTCAGTCTTGCCTCTTCGTTGGTGTTGTAGCTAGACCAAATCCACTAACTCTTGATCTCGCCTCTTCGTCGGTGTCGTAGCTAGATCAACATTACTAACTTTAGACCATGTCTTTTCGTCGGTGTTGTAGCTTTGTCAAAATTTACCAACTTTCAAGTTTCATCAATGTTGTATCTAAAAAAAGAGAAAAAAAAGAAGAAAAAAATGAAAAAAAAGAAGAAAAAAAGAGCAAAATGAAAAAAGTAGAAAAGAAAAAAGAAAAGGAGAAAATGAAGAAGTTGTCAGTTTTCTGGTCTTGTCTCTTCGTCAGAGTTGTAGCTGGATCAAACATCAGGACTTTCATCCATTGGTCTTGCCTCCTCGTTAGTGTTGTAGCTGGATCAAATTTCTTATACCCTACTTCTTCGTCGGTGTTGTAGCTGGGTCGAACTCTCTTTAGGTATTAGCTTATTATCAATAATGTAGCAAGTTGAACTCATTTTGCTTCCCCAAGAGACAACCCCCTATTTTGAAGATTTTGCTTCTCAAGAGTGACAAGGTAGATCAATCAAGACAATAAAGAAGATCTACAGAAGAACGAAGACGTACGTCAAGAGGAGAAGCCTAGCCGGACCGGACCAAAACGGGTCATTCTTAGTCTTTGCTCTATTGTTGTTACATAACAATTAGCAAATAGGGGCGACTGTAATAACTCGTTTTGGGCTTGAATCTCGAAACCCCAAACAAAAATAATAATAGACCAAACCTACCCTAAATCTGTCCACCATACCTAAATATACCAAACCCTAGTAGTACCCATACTCTGGCATCACCAATATCTCAACCAACATCCTTAAAAATCTGGTTCCATCCATCCAACTTCAGATCTGCTACAATAAAAAAATTTAGGGGTTAGTGTGTAGGATTTGATTATAAAATCAAAACCAAAAATTGTAATCGGGGGGTTCTGAAAAAATTAAAGAGATAAAAAAGGGGAGATCAAAAGTTGTAAGGGATTTTAGATCAAAAAATGTAAGTTCTTTTTAAACAATTTAGAAGTCAAATTTTTTTACAAAGTTCATCTTTTATTGTTGAATCAAAAGCGAAGTTTGATTTGGATTTTGTTTTGTTTGAAATCTCAAAACGAATTTTTTATGTGTGTTTTCAAAACCTAAATCTTGATCGTTGTTTGGTAAAACAAAAATACAAGAAAAAGGGGTTTTGAAACTTATCTCTGGTCGGTGTAGGCTCTGCGCTTTCATCGTCGTTGCGCCGCTCCTTGCCGTGAGGCCATACGGCCGATGAACGGTCGTGAAAACCATGGAAGCGGCGTCGTTGTGAGCTGAGTTGCTGAGAGGGATGAAAGAAAAAATTTTAGGGTTTGGTATTATTAGTTTCGAATAAAAACTGAACCTATCTTAATATTCTAAACCTGTTGAGCCAAACGACACCGTTTGGTGTCCATATTTTATGAAAACGGTCTAATTGCACAATAGGTCCCCTAGTTCTTTCCCGATTTTGCTTTGCTTACGGACTAATCTCAGTTTCAGTCCTCATTCTTTTGTTTCCACTTTCATTTCTGTTTTGGAATAATTATGTTTTCAGATCCCCTGTTTGTTATGCGTATTTAATAATGTTTTTTTGTTTTTTATGGCTTTTATGTTATTTTTTATTTTGATATAGTCCTTATGTTTTATCTTTTAATTTACAGGTTATTATTTCCATTTATTTATGTTTTATTTCTGCATATTTTATATTTGTTTCATTTTGGCCCTATATCGTTTGTCATCTATGCCATGTAAATTATTAATTTTTTGCATTTTAGCCTTTAACATTTAGTTTCATGATATATTTTATATTGTTCCATGCATTTTAATATAATCCATGCATTCATATTAGCATTATTGTTATTATTATTATTATTATTATTATATTTTAAGTTAGATTAATATTCATGCATGTTCTAGAGTAGTGATTTTTTGTTATGTTATAATATATTTTTATGTGTTAGATTAATGTTTATGTATGTTGGATTAGTAAGTTATTATGTTAGTATTTATTTATATTTTTATCGTATTGTATTTATTTATGGTTGTCATATTTTGAGTTGCATTTCGGATATATTATTGTCAATGCGGTGCCTTTTTATCCGAGCGTAAACGGGGCTAGTATCAGGCGTAGTGATGGTGGTTGGCGTTTATTCTCGTATAACGGGGCCTTTAAAATCTACTTGCACTTATAACCAAATTTTAAATTAATCGTCACTTTAATCCGAAAAGTTTAATATTAATAAAGTGGTAATTATTAAAGTATTAATTTTGGGCGGTGTGGGGGTGCTAATCCTTCCCCATCCGTAACCGACTCCCGAACCCGACATTTTGAAATATCTAGTTTTTACGGTGTCTGGTCCACTTTGAGTGGCCGGTGGCGACTCTATTTTTAAATAAAAACATAGATTTTATAGAACTCCACGCGGAAGACATCATTTTCAAAATAAAGTAAAACAAAATAAAAAGACGTTTTTTAACGTAAAAGGATATCGCTACAGCGGGGATGTAGCTCCATCCATGCCTGTAAACCCCGCATTCTCACAGGCACAACTAAGTGCTGGTTTTCAAGCTCAGTTTCAGCTATCAAAAGCTCAGGCCCATGCTTTGGCTCAGTCAAAAGCTCAGGCCCATGCTCGAGCTCAAGGGCAATCAGCTCGTGCCCAATTCCAAGCACAACTTCAAGCTCAAAGTTTGGCCCTTAGCCAAGCTCGAAATGCTGGCATTGGTAGCTTAGGGTCATCTTCGCCATCCATGTCTACTCCTGGCAATGCAAGTGCAAAGAGCATCTTTCAAAGGGCCCCAATGCATCCTCCTGCAGTTCTGATGGCAAACACGATGTCCCCTTTGAGAACAATGGAACTTACACCTGCTACTAGAAGAAAAAAGCAGAAGGTTACTGACAAACAGCTACAAGAAAGAGTGGTTGCGATTCTTCCCGAATCTACTTTGTATACCCAGCTTCTTGAGTTTGATGCATCAGTTGATGCTGTGGTAGCTCGGAAAAAGGTTGACATCCAAGAAGCACTAAAAAACCCACCTAGTGTTTAGAAAACTCTTCGAATATATGTTTTCAACACATTTGCTAATCAGATTCATACAATTCCAAAGAAGCCTGATGCAGAGCCCCCCGTGTGGACCCTTAAGATTATTGGGAAGATCTTGGAAGATGGGATAGATCCCGATCAGCCTGGATTTGTTCATAAAACGAACCCTTTGTACCCAAAGTTTTCATCCTTCTTCAAAAGAGTGACTATCTCTTTGGATCAGAGACTATATCCGGATAACCATATCATTAAATGGAAGCATGCTCGATCTCCCGTGCCGCAAGAAGGTTTCGAGGTGAAGAGAAAATGGGAAAAAGAATTCACTGTAAATATTCGGTTGGAAATGAATTATGTTCTTGAGAAGTTCAAGCTTTCTTCAGCTTAAACGGAAGTCCTTGGTATCGAGGTTGATACACGTCCTAGAATATTAGCTGCAATTTGGCATTATGTGAAGGCTAGAAAACTTCAGAACCAAAATGATCTGTCGTGTTTTAATTGTGATGCACAGCTTCAGAGAGTTTTTGGGGAAGACAAAGTGAAATTTACCGTGGTTCCACAGAAGATATTGCAACATTTGTCTCCACCACCTCCCATACATTTGCAGCATAAAATCAAGCTAACCGGGAATAGTCCTGCTGGAAATGCATGCTATGATGTGTTAGTTGACATACCCTTTCCTATACAAAGGGAATTATCTGCTCTGTTGGCGAATGGAGAAAAGACCAAAGAGATCGATGCTTATGATGAATCAATATGTGCTACCATAAGGAAAATTCATGAGCACTGTAAAAGGCGTGCATTCTTTCTTGGATTCAGTCAATCTCCAGTAGAATTTATAAATGCTTTAACTCAGTCTCAGAGCCGGGATCTGAAATTGGTAGTTGGAGAACATAGTCGAAGTGCTGAAAAAGAGCGGCGATCAGATTTCTTTAACCAACAATGGTAAGCTCATTTTTTTGTTTGGTTGCAGACTTGCAGTTACTCGTGTTCAGTTATGGATCATTTAGAGCAGCCTAGCCTATCACTTTATAGACATGCAGCCATTGCCACTGACAATGCCTTGATTCTTGAATTGTGATTGATATGGTAGAAATCTGAGTACTTGATCGAACTTTCAAGCTTATTGCTCATGCCTTGTCAATACTATTTATCAAATCTTCCCTCTCATTGCCGAGTATGTAAAATATTAGTACACTGGATTTTTTGTTCTTTGCTAGAGCTCATATGTGAAACAATAGACATGCTGGTGGAGGGTCATCATGTGTTAATTCATTCGTGCATGTATCTTGTTTAAGCCTTGAGGCTTAATCTTAAAATCTTTTGATTTACACAATCAAGTTCCGTTTTGGGATTCTGACAGGGTCGAAGATGCTGTTATCCGTTATCTGAATCTCAAGCCGCCTGCCGGAAGTGATACTCCAGGAAGCACATGAATCATTCAAACTACCTGCTGCAAGTGATGTTTCTTGAAGCAGATGAATCATGCAAAGCCACCTGCTGCAGAAGTAAAGCTCGTGAGTCATGGAAACCAGCTGCTGGAAATGGTTCTCCGGGGAGAACAAAAATCATGACTCCTAAGGTATCGATGACTTGCTAGGTTTTTCATTGATTTGAATCATGTATCAACCAATTGAACTGTCTGTATACCAGTCCTTTCGAATTGCAATGTTGTTGAATGAGGATTTAGAGGGATGTAGAACAGGAAGTAGCTTGTTTAGGCATAATTCTCATCAAACTCTTTTAAATTAGAAATTAGCATGACAGTTTTATTTTGTTCAATTTGTAATATACATGGTACACTCCTGGACTATGATGCTTGGACTAAGATGTATCAGATTCAGATATGGTTACGTGTTTAACATGAGTATGCCCTTCTTTTCAAGTCATTGGTAGGTCATATACGTCTAAAAAGTATGTCGGGCACAAGCAATTCAGGGAAAATGAAAATGAAGAGTCTGGAGCAACATATCCCCCCGGATGTTTTCTTGTTCTGGCTTTAATCAGTCGTATGGTAATTTTGGATATAAAAGAATGGTTGGCACAAACGGTTACTGAAGTTTGAGGAAATTTTTTTCTCATCATTGAAGTTTTAAAAGTTTCAAAACGGTCACTAACATTATCGTTTTATAACAAAGTGATACCCCAAGATAAATGCAACAGTTAAAGGGCAGAATGCTGATTCAACTTGGGATGAGAAACAAAGTGAATAGATAAGGGGAGCAGATGAAAGCTCAGACACTTGCACCTCTAATGAGACCGTGGGTGGAGGTCACAATGACTCCATTTATTCGACCGACAATTCGCTTTTCCGATAAGAGAGATGTTGGGGATCTTAGTACATTATCAGATATTACAACAGAAGGGGGCAACAATGAAGATACGGTTGTTAAATGAAAATCTGATTTGGAAGTGCTTTAAAGATGTTATGTTTGCACTCTATTCTGACATGGCTTAATGCATGATCAAAACTAGTGAAAGTTTATGATTGCAAACCAAATCAGATTAAAGGCCAGACCCGGTGATAATTGCTCAAAAAAAAGAATATATTGCCTTTCAATATATGTGTATATCACTATATCAGATTGTATCTGAATGTTAGTTTTGTCATGTTACAACAATTTTTGAAATAAAAAAGCAGTATCAAATCGTTAAAAGATGGATTATCCAGTAAAGCAATATGCACATCTAAACTATGGAAAATGAAAATGAAGTTTAGATGGCATTTGTCCGTTTATCCATATTAGCATAGTCTTACCCTTATGTATCAACAGCTATAAGATGAAAAAATATATAATCTCTGCTATGGGTAAGAGAATTACTTTTTCTCATCTAATAGCTTAGATCAGGCTTAGGTAAAAGCAAATTACTCTACAAATAGTTTCATATTATCAATCGGTCAGTCAGTCAGTCAGGTCTTTTTTTATTAACATTTCTTCTCCATTCTTCTCTCTAATGTGAAATAATTTGGAAGTCCCAGTACTGACAAACGATGTTGTTATCCGTTATCTGAATCGTAAGCTGCCTGCCTGAAGTGATGCTCCAGGAAGTACATGAAATCATGAATCATGCAAACCACCTACTGCAAGTGATGTTTCTGGAAGCTGATGAATCACGCAAAGCCACCTGCTGCAGAAGTGAAGCTCATGAGTCATGGAAGCCAGCTGCTGGAAATGATTCTCTAGTGGAGCAAAAATTATGACTCTGAAGGTATGGATGACTAGCTAGGTTTTTCATTGATTTAAATCATAAATCAATTGAACTGTCTGTATACCAGTCCTTAGAATTGTAATGTTGTTGAATGAGGAATTAGAGGGATGTAGAGCAGAAAGTAGCTTGTTTAGGCAAAAATATCATCAAACTCTTTTTAAATTATAAATTGGAATTTAGCTGATAGTTTTATTTTGTTCAATTTGTAATATATTTATGGTACACTCCTGGACCATGATACTTGGACTAGGATGTGAGTATCAAATATGGATATGTCTATTTCTTTTCAAGAGTTCTTGGAACACGTCCAAAAAGTATGTTGGGCACATGCAATTCAGGAAAAAATGAAGAGCTTAGATCAACATAGCTCCTGGATGTTTTTTTGGTCTGGCTTTTAAGCAATTCAGGAAAAATGAAAAATGTATGATTGGAGCAACATATGCCCTGGATGTTTTCTTATTCTGGCTTTAATCAGTCGTGTGGTAATTTTGGATATAAAAAAAAAAACACACACAAAACGAGCACGACACTTCAAACATTGGAAGAAGGGGGAAGGCTCTTTATAAACTCAACAATAATTCGTTTCCCATCCCAACATGCATCACCAAAATCTATGCATTACTAACAATATTACCTTCCAAGTTTCAATATTGTTCAAATACACTAAAAAAATCTTAGACAAAAAATGATCATAGGTGTATCTAATACTAACATAAAAGTTCAAGATAGTGTAGAGCTCAATCAAATCATTAGAAAGTCACTTTTGCTTGGTATTAACTTTCTCTTTATAATATCAAAAAAAAATCCTCTTCTGACTTTTATAAAAAAAAATTCTACAGTTGAGACAATAGGTGTGCGACGAACTCGAAGTCAACTTGAAGCTCATAGTTATGCATAGCCTCAGATGGTGGTGAGGTATGCCTCAACTACAACAGCCTCCATCTCACGAGAAATCGCAACCTCAATCTCATGCTCCATCGCAGCAGAAATCTCGGACACAATAAAATCTACGATAAGCTCCTACTCATACTTGGACCCATTAAATCTAAGATAGACTGAATCTTGAGCTCAACCTCGATATGAGGCTCAATCTCAGCTACAATAGGCTAACACTCAGACTCGGGCTCAGATATTATGAGAAATATGATAAATTAAACCTCGAGGTCGTCCTCGTTCTCGACATCAGACTCAGGTATGTGCACATTGTAATCTACTATAAGCTCAACCTCGGGCTCGTCCTCGATATCAGACTCAATCTCAACCACCACAATATGTTGTCGTGTTCAAGCTCATTGTCACGAAGCTTGAGTTTAGGTCCGAGTCATATGCACATATAGCTGCCCAAAAGGTTCTTAAAGAGATTTTGGACTTAAAAAGATCATTAGACTTAGCCTGATCCATAGAAGATTCAAGAAGATCCACACACTTTAACTTATGTGAACGCACCATATGAAAATATTAGATTGTTTTCTTATATAAAGATTATAATCTAGGGAATATTCAAATTTTGTACCATTTATGGTTGGTGGGCTTCAATCTTAGCCGTTGATGTAAATCAGTAGAGACCGTCGGATGTAAAGGGACTCAACTATAAATAAAAATCTTTCCCACCTTATTTAAATCATCCAACTCTTGATTAATACAAAACATTTACTCTAAATTCATTATTTTCTTCATTCTTTATTGTTTTGATACCACTAAAAAAATTAAAATGCCGTTCTAAATTGATTAACAAAATAGAGGCTTAAGTTTAGGCTCATGAAAATATATTCTTTTTATAAGCAATACTCTTCAAGAAAATTAAAAAAATTCAAAAATAAATATTTTCCCATCCCAACATGCATCACCAAAATCTATGCATTACCAATAATATTACCTTCTGTAATACCCGAATTTTGTCCAGGTATATATATATATATATATTTACTATAAATAAAATTAAAAATATGTATAAATAAATAAATCTAATATTAAAAAATAATAAAACAGTCTAAAAATTCTAAATATCCATTATATTGTCCATATTACATATATAAACCCAAAATATAATATAAAAAGCTCAAATCTCGTTTATTACAGCTGTTTACACCCAATTTCCAATCCATTTTCGGATAAATCAACCCAACAAAACCAATTTTAAATTTTCCCACTTAAAAAATGTACACGTCGCAACCTTTCATTGGTCCAAAAGCTCTTACATAGATTATGGTCTTCTTCCCAACAGCTGGCCGCTGACATCATCAATGTGACGTCACACCGCATTTCTTGCTATAAATAGAGGAGAGAGAATTAGTGCGGCAATCATTGCGTAATTATTGGGCATTAACTCCTGACAACCGATGAACATCCAAAGATAATCGAAGAATGGTGGTTGAAGATCGAACGATGAAGGCAATGACAGAGTTTGACCGAGATGTTTGAAATTCATCAAGTTCTTGAAGAACTCGGATGAACATTAATCTAAAACCATGTTTTTTGATCTATTTAGCTGGGGATTTTTGGGTTATGAAATGTTTGTGGGCATAGCATTTGGATGAGTGAGAAAGTAGAGAGAGGATAAAATAGGCAAATGACTGAGTTAAACTCTATTTGGGTCTTTTATACCCAATATGAAACGACATCATTTTGGTGTTGGGTCCTTTAGACTCGTGCATCCGTAATCGGGTGGATACACGACCCGTGTGTCCTTATCTGAGTATTTTTTTGGCCCAAAACTTTCAATTGTTGTAATTCAATCCCTTTGTAATAAAATCAGAAGTTGTTTCAATTTTTTCAATTTAGTCTTGTTTTAATTATTTATTTTATATGCAATTTAATTATTTGAATGATGCATGCTTTAATTAAAGCATATAACAATATTGTTAGATAATTAAAGAACGTGGATTTAATTAATTATTTAGAGCCTTAGTCTTTTAAGTTTTTCATTAGGTTTTTAATAATTAAATTAGGAAGATAATTGTAGAAAATTAATGTGAATTGAATGAAAACTTTGGAGTTTTCAAAATTTGAATGGTGTCCCAATATAATGGGGTGTCGTTCAACATCAACTCTTAAGTAGAATATTCCATATTCATTAAAACCTAGAAATTGATAAATAATTTAGACTAATTAATTAGAGCCTTAATGCGATTAGAAATTTAAATAATGAAATAATTAAATTAATAGGGAATATTATATATAATTTTGGGTTTAAATATGGATGGTGCCCAAGTAATTGGGTGTTGTCTCATGTAAGCTTTTAAATTAAATAATATTCATATATTTAAATAATATAAATTTAATTAGATCTTTTTAGAGTAGTGCTTAAAATAAACAAGATCATAATTAATCATGCATTAAAAACTTTTTATATTGGAAATATATTTTTAGATTAGTACTCAACTGACCAATGTGTCCATTTCAGCACACAGCAAGGACACGTCTACCAATACAACATCACTCGATCCACCACAGATCCTTATTGTTACTATTATAAACAAGTCACCCAAAGTTGACCAAGTTATTACACATCATGCTCGTATAAGTTGTTTATTATCGGTTTCTCAACTTTATCATTCATTTTACCACATTAGAACCCATTGGGCCATAGTCCTTATAACACCCTGGACCCGGATGTAATATTTGTGCCTCAAGCCTAACTCAAAACCATAAAATTTTGTAACTAGATTTAGCCCAAACATGGTATTTCTAAAACATTTAGATCCAAAAGTTTAAAACATAGATAACCAATTTAAATCGTTACAAAGGAGCTCCACTTTAATTTAAAATATTTAAACATTTGACTTGATTAATACAATTTCAAAAGAAAGAATTATAGACTTGACCACGTAAGGTCCTATGAATATATAGCCCACTAAACGCAAGTATCGTACTCTGAAAACCTTCATATGCTGGAATCTTGTACTGATAGTGCTCTACAAACCCACGATCTGAAGATCAACCTACGCACAGAAACAACGATTTTGAGCGATGAGCTTACAAACCTCAGTGGTACACATCTACTCTACTATATTTCATGCTAATCATAAACACAAGCATGCAAGCTAGTACGAACAAAAAAGAGAGATAAATAAACATGTGGCGCTACCACTAGTCGCCTAAACACATGCTAACAATATAGCAATCATCAAACATGGCACACAAGGCCCAACCATACTCGGGATCCTACCAGATCATTTGAGCAAAATCGCACAATATCATAACCACAAAACCTAGAGTGATACCCGGTGCCACACAGCTTCAGGAATGTACACTCTGAGTGAAGCTCGGTGCTACACAGCTTCGAGAACATACATTCTTTGGGTGAGGCCTAGTGCCACACATCTTTGGGAACGTACACCCATGCTTGAAATCTCTCGTCGAGCATCTTCAAATGAGACATGGTGCCACACAGCTTCAAGAACGTACATTCAACATCTCTAATCATGGTGTTGTAACGCTTACTCATTAGGTATTCAGATCCCATCAATCAAAGGTAACATAATCAATCAAGTGTCAAAACAACACATAGCATGGACACGATTACCACACATTATTTACATGATTACCAATCTCTATGGTTTTTGTCAATTACCAAGCCATCACTTAAGTTTACCAACTTGTTAATACATTATGAAGGTGTACGTCAATTATCTTCATTAATTATCTTTATCAATTCATATTAACTCATTATCATCCCACATCAATTTCTATCTTTTTATTAGCATTATTAATTATTTCGTTCTGTGGGTATTGATACTTGGACTCAAGTATTGATACTATACCCCGGGTACCAGTGCTCATACGCGTATCGATACAGATGTTGCTTATTAGAAATCCTAGATTTCCACAAGTACTGATACGGGTCGAGCCGTACAGATACAGACCCTTAATTGCATACTAATACGGCTAAGGCTCGTAGCGATACCCTATTCATAGTTTTGCATAATTTCTTCAAATTACGATATTACCACGCTTTATTCGATCCCTAAAGCTTATGAAAATCATTAGGTTTGTTTACTAATGTATTTATTTAATTAATATTAATTATCGACTTCATAATCATTTAATCGAGTATTTAACCCTTAAGCATATTCTCATCGAATCACTTTAATTTATTTTGAACACACACACAAGGTAACACAATTATTTCAATCAACCAAACAATCATCAAATAATCATACGAGCATTTTAAACGACCTTACACGGTCTCTAAAGCCTTTAAGTCTCATCATATCTGTTAACATCATCATTATGCTTCTCATAAATATCGAGTCACAATATAAATCTCTACTCATGCTTATTCATCGTCTACCTATTTTACAGATACTAACACGCAAAGCAATCACATTTATAATGCTCAAGAAGAAATAGGAGTTCAATGAGTACTAACCTTAAGTGATTATCGATAAATCCTCATATAAGCTTCCTAATTACTCCCCTTGGTCCAATATTAGGTCCCAAATATTCCTCGAATAAATACGGATACAATATATATATATATTAATTTTCTATATTCTCTATACAATTCACACGGTCAAATGCGTAAAGATAGCTTACTGAGTTTGAATTTGGTAAAACGAATAGCGCCAACGAGCTCAGAACATCGAGAAACCCCCATGTAGGATCTCCCGAAAAAAATCAATGGACTGGTCAACAGTATGGTGATCCGGTATGGCGCAGGCACATGGTAACTATGATGCACCCGTGATCCGTTATCTGGTACGGGCGGGTGTACATGCACCTGGCAGAACAAGATCCTGTGTGGTGTAGTGCACCGCAGTAGCGTGCATCCACCTACTGTTGCGTATGCCCACACTTGGCAGCGGCACGTGGAGGCGCGAACGGCAGCCTCTAACGGCGGTTGGCGACCAAATTTCACCGGTCGGCTACCCTGGAGCTGGTGGTTCCGATGGCGGCAACGACTTTTAACGATAACCACCAAAACCTAATGATTCAGCTTTTTCCAAAACTTCCTCATCTTTACTTCGGTGAATGGCGGCTCCGATAACGACAGAAAGACCACCAGACGCATCTCGAAGAAAGCTTTCCAACGGTGTCAGCGGTGTCACAAACAGAGGCTTGGATGACGATAGATCGTGATTTAAAGCTCTCCTCTTTCTTTTCTCCCCTCTTTCTATTTTTCTCTCTCCATCAAATCAACTTCCCTTTTTCCCCATCTATCACCCTTTTTCTCTCATTCTTTTAAATTTCAAACTCTTCTCCCTCAAATAAAAGATGATAACCAAATTAATAAGAGCTCAACACCACATTCTTTCTTTTGCCACTAGGCCCAAATTGATTTTTCTTAATTTAGACTCTCAACAAAAATGTCCAATACCCGAGTCCGAGACCCGATTTGCTAACCTAAAATTTGGGTTGTTACAGTCCTCGAATTATAAGCCCCTCAAACTCAATTTGCATTTTTGGGCAGATTGCCCAGTGGGTATCGATACCTACCTATGCGTACCGATACGCCCTCCAAGGGGTCAAACAGCCCAACCAACATGAAGGTCTATAACCTGGGTCAACACCCAATCATTGACTCAAAAATTTGGGTTGTTACAATAGAGACTAAAGTTTAGGCTATAACTCAAAAACCTAAAAGCTCAAAAAGAAACTATTAAAATATTAAGAGAAAAAAATTTAAAATCTGCTTAATCAAATCACATCCACTTCAACTCCTCACAAAATATGAACGACATTAAAAAGTTCAAATCAATAGAAAACGAAGTCACTTTAACTCAACTGCACATAAAACATGAACGACTTTAAAAAGTTTAAAAGCTCTGAGTAAATAAAAAACAAAATCACTTTAACTTAACTATTAGAAATACTTTTTTGCTTAATCAGTATATTTTAATTAATAATAGGCTATGAATGTTTCAGTATTTCAGTCTGAACAAGATACAATAAACAGGAAAAAAAATCAGAAAACTAAACAAATAACAAAGAAAAACATAACAACTAAGCAAGATTACTCCAGTTCACCAGCACGACTTAGACACAACAGATAATTATGACTACTAGATAATCATGAAGAATTGGAACAAAAAAATTGATTACCGATAATGTCGAAGATAGGATCCCATTATCTTAGAAAGCTTATGTGCGTGTGAGAGAGAGGCTGAAAACAGAAATTACGAGAAATGATTGGATGGTAGTTAGGTAAATGAACCCTGGTTGCTCTTAGAACATGTTTATTGAAATGATTATTTTCCTAGCTGATATATTCTTATGATTTATAGGCACTTATTGGAACACACTGAGCTCCATAGCTCATAACCCAAATATTTTTTCCCTTTCAGATATTTTTGGATAGGCATCCAAGACTTGTCACTTGGGGCTTGACACATTCAGTATTCATATTTTGTTGTAATGTTTTATCCACCATATTGTCTTTATTGGGTGACATGTGCCTATATTTTGAATACGTATGTTTTATTATATTGCCCGGTGTGGCTTATTTTGTAACTAAATATCGATATGATTCTAAGTGATTATCCTAATTTATCGATGTGTGATTTAAAATTGCTACTTGATTTAGATTTGAAATCTTACATGTTTTCACGGAAAGCTTTTAGTATGGAATGTGACCTCCTGAAATTTTATTTAACGTATAGGCGGGTTTAGGGGTTACATTGATCGTTGGATCGAAGAGCACTATCAGTACGAGATTCTAGCATGTGGTGATCTCCAGAGTACGGTACTTGTGTTTAGTGGGCTATGTATTCCTAAGACCTTACGTGGTCGAGTATGTAATTCACTTTTGAAATTGTATTAATTAAGTCGAATGTTTAAATTAAAGTGGAGCTCCTTTGTAATGATTTAAATTGTTTATTTATGTTTTTAACTTTTGGCTTTAATTTTTTTTAAGAAATACCTTGTTGGGCTAAATCAACTTTGAGAAATTTTATGGTTTTGGTTTGGGCTTGAGGTTCAAATTATGACATCCGGGTTGGGGTGTTACAATATTGGTATATTTGAGAACTCATTCCAGGGCTTTTTTTTTCGGGGGCAATGTGTAGTCGCACCTATTGCACATGTTCAAAATCACTCATGGTCCTTATCCACGATATCGTTTCTTTTTAAGGCTAAGCTTTATTTCATTAACAATGTGTGAAAGCAGATGCATAAAATTTTAAGAAAAAAATACTTTGATACATAAGCTTGTGTAAATGTTTACACAAACCTTTTAATTTTAGGGTTTATTAGTTTAGAGATTTAAGTTGTGGTTTAGGTTGTAGGGTGTAGAAATTAAGGTTTATGGTTATAATATATAGTTTAGGTTTTAGGGTTAGTGATTTAGGTTTTAGATTTTATAGCTTAAATATGAAGGATTGTGTAATTATTTTTACACAACTTATGCATCAAAATATAACCCAAATTTTAAATCATTCAAGTATGAATGAATATGTTTATGTTTAAATTCTTTGTTTTTTGTTTGTTTTTAAGTAGGTCTGGCTCATAGCAGGAGCAGGTTGAGCAGGCGCTCAAGGCCCCAAAGTGGGGCCTCATATAATGTGCGGCTAATACAAATTTGTTGTCAACAAACCAAACGACAAAAGAGCATTTGTTTACTATCTATCCATTATATGGGGCCCATTTGTCACTAGTTAACGCCACCACTCATGCTTTTACCTATTTTAGATGGTCGTTGGCCATCTATAATATTAATTCAAACGGTATTATATTGAAAATAAGAAAGTATTAATTCAAATTGCATTAAAAATAAATAAACAGTAATATAATTTAAGATTAGCATTACAAGAATTTAAATTCAAATGGTCTCTAATATTTTAATTGTATTTAAGGTATTTTTTTAATAAAATAATAAAAATAAGGATAAATATATTGACGGCGGAAACTTTTAGTTTTTACAAGTGCCTTAGTTTTAGGGTTTATGGACCTAGCTTAGGGTATAGGGTTTAAGTTGAGTAGTTTAGAATTTAGTGATTGTGAATAGAATTTAGGGTGAGGGTTAGAATTTAGGGTTTATAGGTTGAAATCTAAGCCCTCAATATATTACCCTAAACCTAAACTTTAACCTATAAACCCTAAATTCTAACCCTCACCCTAAATTCTAACCATCACCCCTAAATGCTAAATACATACACCTAAGCCCCTAAACCCTACACTCTAAACTGAGATCATAAACCCTAAAACTAAGGCGCTCATGAAAACTAAAAGTTTCACCGCCAGTGTATTAGATATAAATCCTAAAACCAATGTGTTAAAAAAATTAATCATGTTTTTGTAATTAATTAATAAAATTTTAAATTAATGGTTAAATTAAATGAAATATATTTTCGTTCTATGGGCCCTATTGTTGAGTTTTCGCTCAGGATCCCGAAAATATCCGAGACGGCTCTGTTTTTAAGTTTATCTAAATTAAAAAATTATATTTATATTCTTTGTATTAAAAATAATTGTTAGTTTAATGATTGTAAAGGCAGCACACAAACAATGAAAATTTACTAATAATTACTCATTCTTCGTATGTCCTACGAAAATTGTCTCTTATCGATTTTTTTGTTAAATTCTTTTATCTTTGACTCCTAATTATTTAAAATATATTATTGAAAAAATATAAAAATATGTATTTAAAAAAATCTAATCAAGTAGTTTTTAAATGTATATTATATAAAATTTAATTATTTGAAATATTTAATATAATTATAGTTAAAGTTTAAAAATTTTGACTTTCAAAAAGTCAATAAGAGACAATCTTCGTAAGACGGATGAAATATATAATAATCAATAATGAATAAGCTTTAATTAATTAATTTATTAAAAAAGTTTAATCAAACGTAAATATGCTTCAAATTAACTAATTAACATAGATTTAGCGGAAACAATCTTATTTATCAACATAAATAAAATAAATCAACCTGAAAATTTTATTTATTTTCGTTTATAATTTTTATCAATGCATTTACGGCCTTAAGCACAAATTATTAGGAAAGAGAAAATTATCAAAACTCGACCCAAATAGAACTGATCTAAACATTTTTTTTTTAATTTCGAGTTTGAAACGAGTTAGAGTGAATTTTTGATAAAGATGAAGGTCATGATTGAGGTGAGTTCGGGCTTAGGGTCAGAAATCCCCAACCCACCTAACTCGAAACACTTGGATTAAATTTTGTTATATTTAAAAAACACCGCACATTATATATATATATATATATATATATATATATATATATTATTTACTTTAGGTGTAGGTTCTTTTTCCATTTCATTGCTCAGCTCAGCCTCTCTCCTCAATATTCCCACTTTTTCTAATCTGTTACCATCTCTTTCTTTTTCTTTCTTTTTTTCAGTTCATACCTTTTCAAATTGAAAGAAAAAAGAAAAATCAAACTTGGTCATTTTCGATATTCATAAAGGAGATGAAGCCTATCACGACATGGATATAAAGGATAACTCCATTATTGTTTGCAAAAAGAAAAAGGAAATCAAATTGGAATTAATATGAAATGGTCGTGCTTTTCTGGTCTACGCAGGGAATTGCACATATCTTTGGTTTACCTTATTTAATGGTGGTTCCTCCTAGGGTGTAAACGAGCCGAGTCGACTCGAGTAGTGCTGAGTTCGACTCGGCTCGTTAAGATTTCGAGTCGAGTTCGAGTATTTTATAACGAATTTGAGAAATCTGAGCTCGACTCAGCTCGTTAAGAACTCGAGACGAGTTCGAGCTCAATCGAGTCAAGTATTGACCGATCTTTGAACGCGTCAGACTCGAGTAGCTCGCCATTTGTTACGTCTCATTTAAAGCCCTATTAAGAAAAAATTTTGATACACAAGTTGTGTAGACTCAAGCTTGTTAATTTTAGGGTTTATAGCTTTAGGTTGTTGGGTTTAGAATTTAGGATTTAGATTTTAAGGTTTAAGACTTATGCTTAGGGTTTATATTTTAGGGTTTTAAGTTTAGGAATTTAGATTTTAAAATAAAAAATATTATATTTTTGAGTAGCTCGCGAGCTTTTTGAGTCTAGTATTAAGTAGCTCAGCTCGGCTTGTTAACAACTCGAGTCGCTCGCGATTTGTCTTGTCTCATTTATAGCTCTAGTTCCTCCGTACCTTATCGCTTCTATTATCTAAGTTTTTTTTTTTATTTAACGGGTCGAAGTCAATTCAAATATATATTTCATTTCAGGTCTAGACCCATCATACTATTATTATTATTATTATTATTATTATTATTATTATTATTATTAATAATTTCTTCATTCAATTCAAACTTTAAAAAGTTCAAAAAGATAAAAATATCAAAATTTTGAACGTTGCCACTAATACTTCCCGCCAACATTCAAAATAGGAATATTTTCACAACAAAAGTTTCCCTTGTAAGCTCGACCGTTATCCGCTCTATTAAAATTTCAAAATTCATTACTCTCTAACCAATCAAAATACTACACGTAGTCACATTTCCTTGAAATTCCTGAATTATCCTTCTCCGCGGTTTATTCTTCCCCGGCAAGCTTCTCCAAAAATATTTTCAAATTCCCGCGCTCATTTTAGCCTATAAATATCCTCTTCCCCCAAACTATTCATCACAAAGTCATTTCTTCAAAATACGAGGAGAAAACCCTAATTTCTTATCTCAATTTCCCAAATCGTCCTTTCAAAATGCCTTCAATTCCGGAAGAGCCACTACTGGCCGCAACCCAGACCGGTTCTGTATGTTCCCGATCCAATAGCCGCAAGTGTGGGAAATGTACAAGAAAGCCGAAGCGTCGTTTTGGAACGCCGAGGAAGTGGATCTGTCTTCCGATCTCCGTCACTGGGGAACTCTCACCGCCGACGAGCGCCACTTTATCACTCACGTTCTTGCCTTTTTCGCCGCCTCCGATGGAATTGTCCTTGAAAACCTCGCCGTTCGGTTCATGAAAGAGGTCCAAATCTCCGAGGCTATGGCTTTCTACGGTTTCCAAATCGCTATCGAAAATATCCACTCTGAGATGTACAGTCTCCTTTTGGAGACTTACATCAAGGATTCCGATGAAAAGAACCGCCTCTTCCGCGCCATTGAAACGGTGCTGTGTGTGGCTAAAAAAGCCGAGTGGGCAATGAAATGGATCAACGGCGGAGAAACTTTTGCCGAGTGGTTGATCGCTTTTTCTTGCGTTGAGGGGATCTTTTTCTCCGGAAGTTTCTGTGCTATATTCTGGTTGAAAAACCGCGGTTTAATGCCTGGATTAACTTTCTCAAAGGCGTTAATCTCGCGAGATGAAGGTCTCCACTGCGATTTCGCTTGCTTGCTGTATGATCTCCTCCGGTCGAAGCTCAGTGAAGAACGCGTGAAAGCGTTGGTAAGAGAGGCCGTGGACATAGAGAGGGAGTTCTTGTGCGACGCTTTGCCGTGCGCATTGGTCGGGATGAACGGCGATTTGATGAGTCAGTACATCGAGTTCGTGGCGGATCGGTTGGTGGGAGCGTTGGGGTACGGGAAGATGTACAATGTTGCGAATCCTTTTGATTGGATGGAACTGATTTCGTTGCAAGGGAAAAGCAATTTCTTTGAGAAGAGAGTGGGTGAGTATCAGAAGGCTTCGGTCATGTGGAGTTTGAACGGTAATGGCGGCACCCATGAGTTCAAGATGGATGAAGATTTTTAGGGTTTTAATTTATTAGATTGTATTTGTTTGGCTGTGCATTTTAACTCCATTAAAATTTTAGAATACGTATAATACTCTGGTGTTTTGTCTTATTGCTTTGTTTGATCTGTCTTATTTGTAAAATGTGATTTGAATTAATCGGTTAATAAATCAGATATCAATAGTTAAACTATAAAATTTGTGAGGTTTGGATCTGACAAGATAAAAGGTTCAGTAGTTTTCGAACACCCATATTATAAATTCGTGCTTTGAGTGCATAGCGTTCCTTAATTTGTCATCGATTCTGGATTTTATATGTTTTACAAGGATGAACAAATAGGAAAACTTTTTCAACTTTCAATTGATTCAATTAGCTTATTTGATTTGTCCGTCTTCTTAGTTGTGTTTGATTTCTCTCTCCAATTTGTATCGTTTCATTTTAGTTTCTTGGAATTATTTGCCATCTGACCTTAGTTTCCTCCTTTCCCAAGGGGATTCTTTAAGCACCTTGGATTTGCATTTTCCTCAAAAACGGATGATTGAAAGATTCCATGCCTTATAATTTATGGGTACCACCATACACAAAGAAATGCAATCCAAAGGACAATGCTAAAAGGAAGGGTTATATCCCGTGGGAGGTCAAAAATCAAGATTAGATGAGAAAATGTCTCGATTGCCGTGTAAACATGTTTAAAAGCAAAAAAGTAAAATCAATTATGAATTCCAATTGTGATTTTGAAAAAAAAGCTAGAAGGGAGTTACTTTGCCATTAGTTGTGATTTTTACAATGTGTTTTTATACAATTGTGATTTTTAAGAAAAAACTCCCAAACATAAATCATTACATTGAAATTAAATTTATAAAATCACAATGATACAAAATTAATTCTACCACCGCAAAACCAAATATTCATGTCCGAGTCTATGGCCATCCAGTTATTCTAATCTTTTAGCCTTCATGCTGAAAATTCATACTGATTCTCGTGCTTCCTGCAAGTCAGTAATATGGACGATCCAACATGGGTACAGATGAAATACAACGAAACTTAAATCAATACACAACAATTCATAGATGAAGATGCTTGTCAATGGTGTTAGTTATACTCAAAGTAGAGAAATTAATGCCTGTGTATCAGTTTGTTAAGCTACCATTATTCGGTTTATCTCGAGAAAGATGCTACCCAGCTATAGGATTCAATAGCTAGCCCCACACAATTCATCTATGTTGCTCCTGACTCTTTATTTTTCTAAAATTACCTATAAATGCACCCATGTCGAACATATTTGGACACGAGCATAGGGATAAGATCGCCAAAATATCCTCTACATGCATGAAAAAATAGAAAAAAGATATTGAATAGACTCGTGTTTGACACATATCCTATCCGACACCAGTGGCGGAGCCACATGTAGTTTAGGGGGTCAATTGACCCCACTTGATTTGTTGTGGCATAAGATTTTCAAAGAGTTAAATGTGGTTTTCAAGGAGTTAGTGTACCATTTTTCATGAAAGTATTAGAATTGACCCCACTTAATTTATTTGGGTAATATTTATATTGTAGAGGTATGGGAATCATCGTACCCAAAGTCTACTATGACCCCACTATATAATAATCTTGACTCCGCCACTGTCCGACACAAACCACAATTCAACTAACATGCAAGACGCAGTTCATCTTCTACTCTTTTCAGCCTTTTTCATTATCTTGTCTACAATGGAAATTCGAATCTATTGCTCATTTTGCTGCAAAGCAAAATTGGTTCTTACAACCATTTTTGCTGCAAGCTGCGTACAAAAAGAAACAATTGCATTGATCCGTTGAGTTCAATATACCTCTAAGAAAGACAGAAATCACCATATAAAGAAAATAATAAGCAATAAAATTGTTTCATTATAATCTCTACATGATAATAACCCCGAGATGCAAACATGGATTCATAAATAAAACAATACACCTGATTAAGAAAACTAATTTTGTTTTCCAGATCCCCCCAACAGTAAAAAAAAAAACCCTACAATTTCAGCCAAATTCCATTTTCCTAGAGTGATCAACAACCAAATTTTAAAAAATTCAGAGATTTTTTTAAAATTCGAATAAATTAAGATTAATATCACAGCAATAGCATTTAATATAATACAATAAAACAACAAAGAAAAATGAAAAATAAAATAGAAATGGAAGGAATCGAACCGCACCTAACCAGATCCAACAATAATGTTGTTAATGGGGATAAAGATGAGCTTAACGAAGAACCCTACAAATCCCATAACCACGAATCCGATCGCAGTACGGAACGCCACCTTTGCAAATTCTGAAACAAAAAGAAAACCTTTCAATCACAATTCTGATCGATCAACCAAACCCAATTATAGCGAAAAATTAGAAAGGAACAACCTTTTTGATCAGGCTTGTGGCATTTCTTGACGAGACGAACACTATCATTAGCGAACTCTCGTAGCGGATCGAAAACTGAATCAATTGCGTCCATTTTTTCTCCTTTTTTCTGGTTTTGCTTTGGTTTTTGGAAGAAAGTTGCGAAATTTTTAAGATCTGTGGATCTATTATAAGGCGAGAATTCTAAGAAAAGCAACTTACGGAAAATGAATAGGAGTCGTTAAATAATAAGAAAGGGGAGTAAAAGAGATAATCTGAGCCGTTGATTATAATTGAAAGAAAAGAAAATCTGTTGAAAATAGATAACTGATTTGGATAAAAGTTGGTTTCCGACAATTGGTAATTTTTTTAGTTCGGTGATCTAAGTTTAAAAAGTTATAAATAGATCATTTAAGTTAAATTTATAAAATAGTTATTCTCTTAAATTATGGGTAAATTATATATTTCATCACTCAGCTTTTAAAATTTTTAATTTAATCACTAAACTTTTAATTTCTTCCTATTTCGATCACTTTGTCTTTAAATACTTAACAAGTTTTGATTGTATATTTGCCTTTTAGAAATTATGAAATGACCCTTTTTTGTAAAAAAATATTGTTTTCGAATTTCGTTAGATTTTTCAACGATGTAACATTTTCTTCTAAATCTCAATTGTGATGAGGTGGAGAAGGAGGAAGCGAGCAATATATATCTTGATTCACGTTGATCGAACGATGAATATTATAAATCGAAGTAGTTTGGGGTTTTATGCATTTTAGATTTTAGGTTAAATTTTGCGAGTTTTAAAGTGATTTCAAAAAAAGATAAATTGATAGAGTGAGAGGAGATGATGAGGCAAGTTTGTCCGTTTCTTCATTGGTCGGAGAAGACGTCATCTAAGCACTGACATGATAGAGGTGAAACTGTAAAATTTTCATCTTTGGGGGAAGAAGATAAAAAAAAATGGAAATGACATGGATGACATGTGGCTTCTACGCCAGCAAAAGCAGTCCATGTCAGAACACGTGGCATCCTTCCATTTCTAATTTAATGTTCGAGTGATCAAAATAGGAACAAATTGAAAGTTTAATGATTAAATTAAAATTTTATAAACTTGAGTGACCAAAATAGGAGTGAGAAGAAAGTTGAGTGGTGAATTTTGTAATTTACCCTTAATTTTTAGATGAAAAATTGATATAACAATTGATTAAATTTAGTCCTAATTCTAAAAAAATAATCTCTTACATTTACATATTGTGCCAAATTGGCCCTAATCTAAAAAATTACAAAAAAAGCATGTAACTAAGCGTTCTTGTTAGAGGATTATGCAAAGTAATCAAAAGGTAAGTAGGATCAAACACAAAAAGGAACAGGAAAATGTAAAAATTATCAAACACCTTATTGCACTAAAATAGATTTCATACAAAGGGAAGCACACTGTCAGGAAATAAGCCTTTCTAGTGACACAAAAAGATATTCAGAAATACTCTAGTGTCTAACGATAATTATTTCTAAAGAAATTATTATTTCCTTCGGTAAAAAGCTATCACCGACGGACGAGATTTTTCATCAAAAAACACTATTGTTAGAGACGAAAAAGTCCGTCGGTAATAGTTACTAGAAACAAGAAAGAGCTAGCCATTTGCATTTAGTATCACTCAATGTGTATGTGAATACCGATCGCAATGATCAAGATGGTGATTATGCAGAAGTATATTATGGCATGAATTAGGATGGCTGTCCCACTTGTGCACATGTTTCCAAACTCTATCACTCGAGTCCTCGACGGAAACTGGAAGAGCAACCCCGGCGACAAGAGGATGAACAAACCTACTGCGATGATGACCGGCCCCCAATCTGCACTCATGATTTCTCTCGAATTTGCTCTCGAAATGAAGGGTTTGAGGATTTTTCTTGTTTTGAGAGCTCTGGTCCCTTCCAATACAGATTGGAAAAACAATTGTTTAGAGTGAATTATATTATGTAGGGATGAATGGAACCAATTTTCTTGGTGGACAAGGAGAGGGATACGATACTAAACTTGGTGAGAAAGTTGAGTTTAAGGGGAGTAAGGTATATAAATGATTCAATGTTAAGGTTTCTTTTCTCTAACTTTTTTGCTTTATATAGAATTTAAATTAATTTGTTCTTATATTTAACGCATTTTAATCAAATTTTACCATTATAAAACTTCAGTTCTTTCTCTTATAAAAAGTTAGAGTTCAAATTTTAACATTATAATATTTTTTTTTCATATTCGGCGACCCATTCTGTATAGAACTAAAAGATACAAGGAAAGAAATAAAAGGAAAAAGACGCTGCAGCTTAAAGGTGAGTTTTTTTATTCGATTGCTAGACAATATCTTTACAATTAAATAAATAAATGAAAAATGGTTGATAACAAGAATGAGGGAAAGAGATAAAGTGACGTGATTTTTTTTAATTCAATTTACTCTTTTTTAATTTCATGATTTAAACTGTTTATATTATTTTTTTAAACAAAGGTTACTGGCATTCAAAACAAAAACAATACAAGAACAGAACGATTACAGGGGAATCGGGGAAGAAGCACAGCCAAACAAGCCGAAGAAAGAATGGCCAACAAAGTCGAGGAAGAGAACGGCGGTTCAACAAGACCGAAAAAACAAGAAAAACATAGACTAAAACCGAAGAAGCAACAAAACAAACAGAACACAAGGGAGATGAACGAGATCGACAAACGGAGAAGGCAGCATCCATGTGCCTGTACTACATGTCCTTTCGGGAGGGCACCGAAGCATTTTGACGGTGAACGTAATGCAGCAAGAGTATCCAACAACAACGACGAGACCAAATCTTGAAATGACGAAGGCTGAAAGGGCATGGGAAGGCGGGGTGGAATCAGGTCGACGATCGGACCACCAACGGGAGCAAATCCACTCCGAACATGACCTTGTCTGCAATGAACGAAAAAAAAAAACAGAGACAAAACACCAAAAAAAACTAAACTCAACTAACCGGGGACTAGCAAGTCTCTGACCGCTGCGAGACAAACCACCCAAACGAGCTTCGGTACACCGTTCCATAAAAGAATCAGATCTCCTCTGAATTCCGACGCAAGGGGTGGAGAGAAAGCCTTGAAGGCTATGCCTTCTGCTTTCAAGGGTACAACCGACCCATCAAGAGGAGAAAAGTCTTATTAAACCGAAGGGAACCCAACCAGACCACCGACTGGTGGCCGATGAGAAAAAACGACGCAAGGATTAAGGTTCTTTGGGAGAGAAGGGGAAAGTTGAGAAGATTAGGGTTCTTTGTCACAATTGGAACCTAGACGATGATTTTATTGTTTGTGTTCTTAATCTTAGCTTGTTAACTGCTCACATTATTTGTGATATGTTGATGACCAAGGGTAGAGCCATTGTGGAGCCTCTCGGGCTTTGGTCCCTCTAAAATTTGGTAAATTAAATTTTAGCCCTTTGAAAATTTAATTTTTTTTAATTTGGCCTATGTAATACCCCGTTTTATCCGGGTTATCCAAACCCGAAACCTAAAACCCGATTCAAACCTGACCCGACCCAAAATCAAAAAATCCTAAAATCTAAAACCAACCTTAACCCTAAAACCACTGTCGCCGCCACCTCGTATGCCGCCATTCATCCTTGTCGCCGGCCTCCAACCACCCAAAACCAAATTAAACTAAAACCCTTAAATTAAACCCACAAACCCTAAACCCAATCTAAAATCCCTAAATTAAAGAATGAGCCTAAAACCTACCCCAAACAACTACTCACTGCCTCATCCATACCCTATACTTCAACCGGCCATACCCCTAATCCCCAAAAATTCGGTCATCCATCATCAAGTCCGATTTGCATCAGAATAAACAAATGAAGGGTTATTAGATTGAAAATTTTGGGTTTATAAAACCCTGGGGAAACAAATGTATGGGGGGATTTAAAAAAAAACGAGTGAAATCTGTAAAAAAAAGGCCTCTTTTAGTTCAAAAAATCTTTGTAACAAAATATGTAATTTCAAAAAAATCAAAGTGATCCTTTCGTTTCTTAAATTTTGTTTTTGTTTGAAATCTGATATTTTATTTTTGAAAGAAACTTTTTGGTTTAAATTTGAAAACAAGAAGAAGGATTTCGAATCAAAGCTTTGCCTTGTTTTTTTAGTTTTAAACTCTTAATCGAAATAAAAAAAGTCTCAAAGCTTACCTGAACTGCCGTGTGTGTCTGTCGTGAGGCCGAACGGTTGGTGAACGGCCGCTAAAATGTGAAAGCGGCGCCGCTGTAAGATGTGGGAAGAAGGGGCTGAGTGAGGATTTCTTAGGGTTTCCTTTTTTTTTAATCTGGTTGTTTAATATAATAACCCTTAGGTTATTTAAACCACAACAAGCAAAACGGCGCTGTTTCAGGCGAACCCGGCCCGCGAGGAGACCCATAACCCGGGAAGGATCTGCGCAATTTTAATGGTCAAATTACAATGTCAGTCCCTGCTTTCTTTCCCTATTTTCACTTCTGTCCGGGGTATAATCACGCTTTTGGTCCCTATAATTTGTTTTTTTCTCATCCTTTTTCGTGCTTTTTTATCTTTTAATTTCCATTTCATTTTAATTCAGTCACTACATTTTGTTATTTAATTTTAGCATATTATTTTCGTTATTTTGTGTTTATTTCTTTAAATTTTAACATTGTTGCATTTTAGTCCCTTAATTTTTGCCATGTAATTTAATTTTAATGCATTTAGTCCTTAATATTGAATTTCATATTGTTTATATGTATTAATTTAGTTCATGCCATGAGTCGCTTTTATTATTATTATTATTATTATTATTATTATTATTATTATTATTATGTGCATATAATATATTATTATACAAAGTAATTTATTTTGTACATATTATATATTGATATAAGATATAGGTGTATATATATGTGTTTTTATCTATGTCACATTTTTTATGTATAATAACTTTATTATTTTTTATATTATGTATATGATTTTATGCTTATTTGTAAAAATATGTATAGTATTTTATTTAATTACTACATATATAATATAAATAAAAACATTTTTTTAAAATAATAATAATAATAACATATATAAACTATTAACTTTAAATATATCTATATATTTTTTATAGGTATAAGTATTAAATATTTTACCTTAATTATTATATTTTTAAGTTATGTTAATATTTATGAATGTTTTAGATTAGTATTTTATTTATGTTAGATTAGTATTTTATTATGTTAGCATTTATTTATATGTTTATCGCATTATATTTATTCATGTTTGTCATGTTTTAAGTTGCATTTCGGATATATTATTGTCAATGCGGTGCCCTTTTATTCGAGCGTAAACGTGGCCAGTATCAAGCGTAGTGATGGTGGTCTTTCGGTTTACTCTCGGATAATAGGGCCTTTAAAATCTACTCGTGCTTATAACCAAATTTTAATTTAATCATCAATTTAATCCGGAAAGTTTAATATTAATAAAGCGTTAATTATTAAAGTACCAATTTCGGGCGGTGTGGAGGTGCTAATCCTTCCCCATCCGTAACCGACTCCCGAACCCGACATTTTTAAAATCTCTGGTTTTTATGGTGCCCGGCCTACCTTAGTGGCCGGTGGCGACTCCACTTTTAAAATAATACGGTTTTTTCTAAAACCCCAATGAAAGACATTTTTAAAATACCCAAAAGACCCCAAACACCTTAAAACCTCATTTTTAGCGAAAAATGATCGCTACAGATGGCGACTCCGCTGGGGACACTTTTTTTTCTTTTCAAAAATAAAAGAGAGTCGAGCTTTTTAAATAGTTATCGCTTTACTAATATTAAAAATTCTGGATTAAAGTGACTATTAAATTAACATTTGGTTATAATTGCGCGTTTATTTTAATGCATTTAAAATTTGGCATATAAACCCGCCCTTTTAAGTGTGGGGAAACGCTAGTGTTTTCGTGTGGATATCGTTCCTCCGTATGGGCCTCGCAAGTGCCTTCGGGGCTCGAGTACCTTATGCTTTCGTGAGGATATCGTTCCTTCGTATGGGTATAAGCGAATGAGTCCCCCTGAGTTGAACCCGGTTAAAAGGAACCTATAATGGGTGATGATCGGGGGCCTCGCTACTCTTAGTAGGGGACAACAAGGACAATTCGGGTACCTCTTAGCACCAAAACTGTATGTGGAGAATATAGAAAGCCTACCCTTTTAGAGCCATGGGGATAACTTAGGTGTTTTAGATATGATAAATAGGATTGCTCTGCTTGTTGCCTTATCTACTTCGCTTTTTATTTATGTATCTATTGAGTTTATTCGGTACTAACTCGTTTCTTTTTTTGTTTTGTTTTTTTTCTACTGTACACATACTTTTGTTGCATTAGCATTGCATGACATAGATGTGTTGGTTCAAGTGGTTTGCCCGAGCAGAAATCTTTCATTTTTACCCTATTTACTTTAATTTATTCATCTGATTATTTTAATTCCAAATTGACCCATTTTTTGTTATCACATCATAATTAAATCTATTCATCTTTGCATTAACTACATGACATATCATAACATTTTATTTTTTTTACATTGTACTAGCATGAAATGCTGATTCACGACTGATTCTCAATTTGAAAAATTATCATTGGGAGAAAATCTAGCACTCTAGATATCAAGGCAATATTCAAAGTCGCAAATGAATCCCGTGAGTTCGGTAGTTGAGCCACGAGAACCATTTTTGAATCAGTACTTTCACATCTAAGACATGCATTTTGCATTTACATGCATACATTTTGAAAATTTTAAAGTCCATCCCCGGGTTATCCCATTAGATACAACAGAGTTGGTCGACCTAGCACCTTATAGAACCTTTTACAAGAGCCTGATCTTGGGGCATGTCCACAAGTACCCTCTGCATCTTTTACGAACAATGTGCCTCTAACAAGGCCCTAGTCTGGGGGCATTCTTTGCCAAAGTCCAGTCTTCGTTGCCGAGTCGAACCTTTGCATCCTTGAAATGTCTAGATCGACCACGGTCTGCAAAACTTCACCTGATCCAAAAAATGATGAGCTGCCATGAACCAACTTATGAACCCAACTTAGGGGGAAACAAAATGTGCTCCAAGGTTTCAAATTTGCTATAAGAATATTCTCAGACGATGTCATAAAATGAACAAAATTTTAGGGCATGCTCCCAGATGAAAGCTAATCCAAAGAAATGTGATCGTACCCAAGAACAGGTTGGGGCACCGCTACATACAAAAGACCAAAATCCTGACAGGACCAGTGAGGAGTCAGGGGCATCCCATTGAAAGCCAGAAATCATTTCACGTTCATGCATTTAGTTGCATTCATCTTGTATTGAATTATTTTTGCATATGTCATGCATCTAGATTCAGTGCATACAAGTCACCTTGCATTTAGGATAAACACGTGCATTTAGGCATAAAATTCATGTATTTTTGCTTGTACATACAAACAGATTCAAAGAAGAGGTTTAACATCCTCAACATGGGGCAATTACGACGGCCAACCTTAGTCTTGAAGGAGGCCAAACACAAAGAAGATGCTGAAACATATAAATAAAAGGTATCAGCGACAAATTTTTTTGAACAATTATTGACAAATGTTTTTTCCTTTGTAGGATTTTATTCCTCCGACGATGGTGTGACGGACGCCAACATTTTCCAAATCCTTACTCCTACCAACAGAGTCAACTATTTCTAGATTCCACCCTCTATTGATGGAAAATTGGAGTAAATTTCTCCAGTTATTGTCTCGCTGCCAGTGGCACAACAATTCAACATCTTGCAAATCATGCCTCCGTCAGTGGTGGTAAACCAACCTAATGTAGATCTTGTCTCCGTCGGTGGTGGTAGACCACCCTCATGTAGATCTTGTCTCCATCGGTGGTGATGTAGATCAAATTTTTCATCCGAATCCTATCTCTCCGTCGGTAGTGTAGTGGATCTCATATTTTGCTGATCTAGTCTCTCCTTCAGTGGTGTAGCAGATCAAATCCTCTCCAGGTCTTGCCTATTCATCAGTGTTGCAGCTGGACCAAAATTTTACTCAGAATTTACTTTTTATTATGTTGTAAAAAAAGAAAAAGAAAAAATTAGATCAAAAAATTAGAAAAAGTCAAAAAATGTCAAAAAGATCAATCAAAAGAATAAAAAAAGAGAAAAAAATGAAAAAAGGTCAAATAAAAATTAAGTTGTTATCATTTGCCGATCTTGCCCCTCCGTTGATGTTATAGTAAGATCTAAGTTGCTGAAATCTGATCTTACCCTTCCGTTGATGGTGTGAGTAGATCTAACTTTATAAATTTACGGTTCTGCCTCTTCGTCGGTGTTGTAGCTGAACCAAGTTTGCCAAAATCTGATCATGCATTTTCGTAGAGTCGTAGCTTGATCGCAAAGAAACTAAATCTCCAATCATGCCTCTTCGTCAGAGTTGTAGCTGGATAAAATCCTCAGACATTGTCTCTTCGTCGGTGTTATAGCTTGGTCAAACTTAATTTTCGCTTATGCCTCTTCGTCGGTGTTGTAGCTAAACCTAATTCACTAACTTTTGGTCTTGCCTCTTCGTCTGTGTTGTAGCAAGACCAAACTCACTAACTCTTAATCTTGCCTCTTCGTCGGTGTCGTAGCTGGAACAACATTACTAACTTTAGACCATGCCTCTTCGTCGGTGTTGTAGCTTGGTCAAAATGTACTAACTTTCAAGTTTTATCAATGATGTATATAAAAAAAGAAGAAAGAAAAAAGAAAAAGAGAGAGAAAAAAAGAAGAAAAAATAAGCTTTCAATCATTCGATCCTGTTTCTTCGTCAGAGTTGTAGCTGGATCAAATATTCAGACCCTGCCTCTTCGTCAGTGTTGTAGCTTGGTCAAATAATTTTCGGTTCTATCTCTTCGTCGGTGTTGTAACTGAAAGAAATTTACTGACTTCCGGTCTTTCCTCTTCGTCGGTGTTGTAGCTAGACCAAATTCACTAACTCTTGATCTTGCCTCTTCGTCGGTGTCGTAGCTGGATCAACATTACTAACTCTTGATCTTGCCTCTTCGTCGGTGTCGTAGCTGGATCAACATTATTAACTTTAGACCATGCCTCTTCGTCGGTGTTGTAGCTTGGTCAAAATTTACTAACTTTCGAGTTTTATCAATGTTGTATCTAAAAAAACAAAAAAAAATGAAAACAAAAAAAGAAAAAAAAAAAGAAAATAAAAAAAGAAGAAAAAGTTTTCAATTTTTAATCTTGCCTCTTCGTCAAAGTTGCAGCTGGATCAGACATTGAAACTTTTATCCATCGGTCCCGCCTCTTCGTCAGTGTTGCAGCTGGATCAAATTTTGTAGACACTGCCTCTTCGTCGGTATTGCAGCTGGGTCAAATTTTCTTTAGGTATTACTTCATCATCAAATAATGTAGTAAGTAGGACTCATTTTGCTTCCCCAAAAGACAACTCATATTCTGAAGATTTTACTTCCCAAGAGTGACAAGGTGGATCAATCAAGTCAAGAAAGAAGGCATGCGTCGAAGAGAAAGAAGATCTACTGAAGAAAGAAGACATACGTCAAGAGGGAAGAAGCTTAGCCAGACTAGACAAAACGGGTGATTTTTTGTCTTTGCTCTATTGCTATTACACAACAATGAGCAAAGAGGGGCAGCTGTAATAACCCGTTTTATCAGGGTTGTCCAAACCCGATTCAAACCTAACCTGGCCCAAAACCAAAAAACCCTAAAATCTAAAACCAACCTTAACCCTAAAACCACCGTCGCCGCCACCTCGTCTGCCACCGTTCATCCTTGTCGTCGGCCTCCAACCACCCAAAACTGAATTAAACTAAAACATTTAAATTAAACCCATAAACCCTAAACCCAATTTGAAATCCCTAAATTAAAGAATGACCCTAAAACCTACCCCAAACAACTACACACTATCTCATCCATACCCTATGCTTCAACCGACCATACCCATAATCCCTAAAAATCCGGCCATCCATCATCAAGTCAGATCTGCATCAGAATAAACAAATGAAGGGTTGTTATTAGATTGAAAATTTTGGGTTTATAAAACCCTGGGGAAACAAATGTATGAGGGGATTTTGAAAAAAAAAACGAGTGAAATCTGTAAAAAAAAAAGGGGGCTATTTTAGTTCAAAAAATCTTTGTAACAAAAAAATCTTTAAATTCCAAAAAAATCAGTGGTCCTTTTCGTTTCTTAAATTTTGTTTTGTTTGAAATCTGATATTTAATTTTTGAAAGAAGCTTTTTGGTTTAAATTTGAAAACAAGAAGAAGGATTTCGAATCAAAGCTTTACCTTGTTTTTTTAGTTTTAAACTTTTAATCGAAATAAAAAAAGAAAGTCTCAAAGCTTACCTGAACTGCCGTGTGTGTCCGCCGTGAGGCCAAACGGCCGCGAAAATGTGAGAGCGGCGCCGCTGTGAGATGTGGGAAGAAGGGGCTGAGTGAGGATTTCTTAGGGTTTCCCTTTTTTTTAATCTGGTTGTTTAATATAATAACCCTTAGGTTATTTAAACCACAACAAGCAAAACGACGTCGTTTCATGCGGACCCGGCCCGCGCGGTGAACCGTAATCTGGGAAGGATCCGCTCAATTTTAATGGTCAAATTACAATGTCAGACCCTGCTTTCTTTCCCCGTTTTCACTTCTATCCGGGGTATAATCACACTTTTGGCTCCTGTAATTTGTTTTTTTTTCTCATCCTTTTTCGTGTTTTTTAGCTTTTAATTTCCATTTCATTTTAATTCAGTCACTACATTTTGTTATTTAATTTTAGCATACTATTTTCGTTATTTTGTGTTTATTTCTTTAAGTTTTAACATTGTTGCATTTTAGTCCCTTAATTTTTGCCATGTAATTTAATTTTAATGCATTTAGTCCTTAATATTGAATTTCATATTGTTTATATGTATTAATTTAGTTCATGCCATGCGTCACTTTTATTATTATTATTATATGCATATAATATATTATTATACAAAGTAATTTATTTTGTACATATTATATATTGATATAAGATATAGGTATATATATATATATATGTTTTTATCTATGTCACATTTTTTATGTATAATAACTTTATTTTTTTATATTATGTATATGATTTTATGCTTATTTTTAAAAATATGTATAGTATTTTATTTAATTACTACATATATAATATAAATAAAAACCTTTTTTAAAAAAATAATAATAACGTATATAAACTATTAACTTTAAATATATCTAGATATTTTTTATAGGTATAAGTATTAAATATTTTACCTTAATTATTATATTTTAAGTTATATTAATATTTATGAATGTTTTAGATTAATATTTTATTTATGTTAGATTAGTATTTTATTATGTTAGCATTTATTTATATGTTTATCGCATTATATTTATTCATGTTTGTCATGTTTTAAGTTGCATTTCAGATATATTATTGTCAATGCGGTGCCCTTTTATTCGAGCATAAACGTGGCCAGTATCAAGCGTAGTGATGGTGGTCTTTCGGTTTACTCTCGAATAATAGGGCCTTTAAAATCTACTCGTGTTTATAACTAAATTTTAATTTAATCATCACTTTAATCCGGAAAGTTTAATATTAATAAAGCGGTAATTATTAAAGTACCAATTTTGGGCAGTGTGGGGTGCTAATCCTTCCCCATCTGTATCCGACTCTCAAACCCGACATTTTTAAAATCTCTGGTTTTTATGGTGCCCGGTCTACCTTAGTGGCCGGTGGCGACTCCATTTTTAAAATAATACGGTTTTTTCTAAAACTCCAATGAAAGACATTTTAAAATACTCAAAAGACCCAAACATCTTAAAACCTCGTTTTTTAGCGAAAAATGATCGCTATAGGCCTCTTAAAAAAAATTAAAAATGTTATTATATTTTAAAAAAATGAAAAGTTTTAATCAAGTTCTCTCTTAAAAATTTTCAAATAAATTTCAAAATTTTCAAAAATTTTAAATAGCCCCCTCTACCTTTGTTGCCAAAATCTGCCCCTATTGATGACAAGAATGAGACCGTAATAATTTAGGTGGTTCGTTCCTTCTGGTTTGTACAAAAAGTCACCGATTATGAAGATATGTAATGATGGTTAGAGAAGATGGAAGAAAGAGAATAAGTTTGGTTGAGGGCGATTGGAAAGAATTCGTGTTGAATTTTCGTTTAAGGTTTTTGAATCATCTCGTGAGATTATATTAGTGTCCTTTTGAGGATCTGTCAAGTCTAAAAATATTGTCATGACGATTTGAAATGAATATTTGATAAATTGTCAAATTGAAGAGATATAGTGAAAAGAAATGGCCGCGCATGCATGTGAAGTTGATAGGAAAAAAATGTGATTTTATACACATATTTTAATAAAATGTTCAATATAATTTTTTGTCAATAATCTCTAGAGTAAATAATTAAACTTTCTAGTTAACATACTTCCCCCTCCCTCCCCTATCCTCTAAGTAAAAAATGTTCATCCAACTAGTGGTCTCATCGAAAAAGAATGATCTTCATCTTAAGAGACTCAGATTTAAGCAGATTTGTTTACGAAATGTGTGTCCTATCAAAGGGTTAATTTTTTTCTAAATTAATCGATCCCATTTTTTTTTCTAAATCAATCGATCCACATCAGTATCTCAATCTTCATTTCTTGGTGTTCATTTGAACTAACAATGTTAACCTCAGGAAGCATGATAACTTTCGAAATGATAGTTTATGTACCACGTGAAACATTTTGTCAAAGTACATTGTTATATTGGACATTTTTCTAAAATACATATTTCACATCCAATATTTTGTTAAAATGCAAGTATTACGATAAATATTTTAAAAATACAAGTACAACATCGAAAATTTTATCAAAAAATACAGATATTAAATGTGATTATCCTACATTAATATTTAGCAACTAAATATGACGATTTATTTGAATGTTTACAAACTCCAAATGGAAGTAAGGAAAAATTATAATTAAAATATAAAACTGAAAAGAATATATGATTAATCATATACACATTGTCTAAACATTCTACCTCTAAATGCCTCCCTAACAAAATAAGAAAAAGGAAACAACATTTTCTTAATACATTTCCGAATCTACATTCCAAAATCCAAGTATTATGTATTTAAGTTCACTAAAACTCACAATTTTCGAGACTCTTTAATAACAACGGTATCAACTAAACTAATACTCATTCGACAACAAACGAAAATCTCTCTAAGATTTCAAAGTACTTTAGTTTATTATTTCATATGGAAGGATCGAATTCAGGATTGGTATGGCTAGCTTTACCAAAGGATACATACATCATTTCACACACACATATATATATATGTACTAAAAGGGTGTGTAAATTTGCATCTGATTCAAGATATGTTGAAAATTGTCGATCGGCTTGTCTATGGGATGAGTGTGAACCCCTTCGTAAGTGGTGAGAACTACAGTTTCATCCATGGTTAGACGCTGGACTTGCTTCTTTACATTGCATCCTTGATGTGTGCATCGATAGTAGCTTCTGTATGCATGCAAAATTAACCATGCTTCTTAATTGATTCATATTCGATATATTAAACGGGATTATTCATATTCGAGATCGAGGATATATGTGTAACATGAGTCCTAATTTTTTTCTAAGTTTTTTTTTTTGTATATTTACGAGTCCTTGAAGAGTCATATCTACATACTCTTCCTTAAAAAGTACTACTTCATGTATCGAGCACGAATACTTAAAAAACATGTTATCAAAACTATGATCGATATGCATGCATAAAGATGATCATTATAGGTACCAAAATAAGAAAGAAGCAAAATTAAACCTTGGGAATTTGTTGTTCTTAACAGCTTTTTGCCCATATTTTCTCCAACGATATCCATCGTCGAGTATATCAACTTGGCTCCTTGTTTGAAAAGCATATCTCGGCTTCTTGATCTTCTTTTCCTTCCTTTTGCAACAACCGCCGCCGCCGGCGGTCGATTTTATCTCGGTTTCGGACCCGACAAATCTACCGTTTCCGACAATTTGCTTAACTTCTGCTACCGGGATGAACTTGTCTGTCTTCACATCCGACAACAACCCGTTCGAGGTGTCCCCATGAAAATTGTCAAAAGGTAGTTGAGAATTACTAAGCTCCATGTTTGATGGTGATGAGACAGGAAAGAACATTTGATAATTCTCCATGTAAAGAAGAAGAAGATGATCAAAGGAAGTCTACTGCAAAAGAAGAGGCGGCGGGTTTGAGATGAAGGCAAAAATGATTTACAAATTCATTCAACTCGGAAAGATTAGAAAAACAAGTTGAATAAAACAAATGCTTATTTATAGGGTTAAAGCTATCGTGATGGACGCAACGATTTTTTTTTGGATTGATGGGTACTTTTGTTCGCGTATTAATTTCATATAAGTAATGTTATTTTTTATTTCTATTTGTCTTAATTTAATCTTTATAGTCTTTTATAATCAGAAATATTGTCTCTTTTTTCTTTTAAATTTTATAATTTAGCTTTCAAACTCTTAGATTGCATTAAACTCGTATTTTGATTGTCATTAACTAACAGAATCATTATTACCAGTTGCTCTTTGCCATGTCATATTAACATATTCATATAGCATTTTCTTTAATAATTTAATGTCCTTCAATAAGAGAACAATGAGTCAATTTTGATGATGTGGCAGTAAAATTGACGTTATTTATTTAAATAAATATGTAATTTTAAAATAAATAATTAATTAAAAATATCTTCATCGTACCATCACGCTATCAGAGCTGACATGTCATCATCGACATGGCAAGACAATTGACGATAACAACTGACGTGGAAGCAGATAGCGGTCACATTCACATAATTTGACAACTTTGTTAGTCAACAACAATCAAATTACGAGATTAATACAATTTAAGAGTTCGGTGGCTAAATTGATGCAATTAAAAAGGAAAAAATATTGTTAATTTTGAAAGAATACAAGGGCTAAATTGATGTCATTAAAAAGGAGGGATAACATTGGTGATTTTGAAAGAATACAAAGGTTAAACTTAAGTAATTAAAAAGGTGTAATATTACTAATTTAGGATACTACATGCACAAAATTACCCCTTAAATTTTTTTAAGGTAAAGACAAATTAGAGCTTCATTAGCGGTGAATTAAGGGATGAGTAGGGGATGGATTTTTTGCTGATCCAAATTTGATACAATAAAATATAATCTTAATATGAGTTTAAAAGTATTTATTCATTCCGAATTCACCTTAAAATTTAATTAAAAATTGATCTAACTTAATTTAATATAATTTTCACATGTTTTTTTCTAAAATAAAAAAATTCAATCGATTTAATACTTATTTATTCAATTTAAAAACATAAAAAATAAAGTAAATTTTAATTTAATATTATAATTCTAGTATCTTATATGTTTCTTACATATTTTTTAGACCTAACTAAAAATATATAAAAAAAATTCGTAATTATCTCAAAACATAATTTTATAAATCTGAATATGTTCCGACTCGATCACTCTAAAAAAACCTGAACCAAATCGAAACTCGAAATCCATTAAAAAAATTTGAACCTATTAAGTGCGAACTTGTTTGCCATTCCTAATTGGATTAGCGAAAAGTAATGTGGAAAAATTTTTGGGCGGCTTCATTCTCATCATTATGGAGAAAAATGAAAAAGACATTATCATCTTTACTGTCGACAAGCTTTCTACCTTACTATAAGGTTCAAATCATACTTTACATATGATATGTATGGGTTTATTTTATTTTTATAATTTTATTTGAATACAAAATATTATATGTTCGTTTTTTGAATGTAAATAAAAAAATTTGGTTGCCCTCCCTGTTTTTCATGATTTTGTTCTAATTAATTCGGACCGACCCACGTCGCACACTTAATTTTGGTGGGTGAGTCTCCTAATAAAAAATTTCTATATACACAATGCCTTAAAACTTGAAACCTATTTAAGTGACCAAACTGCTTACCAGTTGAACTGATGTTGTTGGTAATAAATTTATGTACACTTTTAAACTAAAATGTCAAATATCGTATTTGAGATTTGATTGGAATAAAATTAGATTCATTGAACTGAATAAGATAAATTTGATTTAAAAGTATGTAATTTCACACGTGTAAAAGAAATTTCCTAATTTCCTAATTTCATTATATTTAGAAAACTTCGGCTGGTGGGTGCATGCGCCTCCTCCTCGGTTTCCTGGAAAGATCATCAACTTTTAGTGCCTAATCAATGTAAAATGGAAGTATAAAACAAGCGGCCGATTTATTTACGATGGTAATTCCATTGTATATTTAGATATTTACGGATTAAAACACCGTAAATATTTATTATTCGAATACTCATTACATATAAGGATTTGTGTAATTGAATTAACTCTATATTACAAAATATATAGGCTAAACTATAAAATAAGTGCTCAAATTATGTCTTTTTTGTAATAAATGCCTAAATTACTTTTTTGCTGAAATAGATGTTTAAAGTTTTATTTTGATTTGTTTTAAGTCAATTAAGTTACCTACTTGGGCACCTATTTCAACCAAAAATAAAATTTTAACTACTTATTTTAGTCAAAAAATACTTTAAGCACCTATTACAAAAAAGAGACATAGTTTAGGCACTTATTTTGTAATTAAGCCAAATATATAATATATTTGATGTTAATAGGATTTGAACATTTGTCATCGAACTTTTAACGGATTCAAATTTATATAGATTCAAATATTTTACATTTTTTCATATTCGGATATCTTTCGAATAATAATATTAAATTAAAATTCAATTTCAGATGATAATACTTGGATAATTTACATAGAAAATTGAATCTTTATTTTTCATATTTTGTAAATCTAGACTCAGATAATTAAAAAAAAATTTATAGATATTTATATTAAAAAAGTATAGATATTTAACCTATCGTGATTCTTAAGTTTATTTCGCCATGCAAGCTTTAATTGTCTAATTATAATAATTTATATTGAACCATATTTGCATAGATTAATTTTTTTAGCTTATATATATATATATATATTAATATTTGATGTATTTATGGCGTATAATTTTACACATCATGAGTGAATCAGGTACTATAAATAATTACAAACTTAAAATTAAACTCATATAAATTTAATTTTTGTAATATGTTAGTATCTAATTTACTGATTGTACAAAAAATATATATTATAAATCAGGGGCGGAACCAGAAATTTATTTAAGGGGTATTATTTTTTTGAATGATATTTAAGAGAAATTAATTACATAGAAAAATACAAATTTTAAAAAATCTTAGGATATCAACAGACGCCACAATTGTGCATGTGGCTCTACCCATGTTAAAAAATTCAGCTATGCATTTAAAATAAAAAATAAATAAGATGAATATTTGATGCAATACATATATATTCTTTTACTTGTAAATTTAGAAAATTTAATGATGGGGGACATTTGACGTTAAGAAAAAAATACGATAGAAACATAGATTAATGGCATATCTGTGTATGTTCCCCACTAATGGTTGGGTTTGACGTGTGTGGATATATATTACAGTATTTATGTCTGCTTGATTCTCACCAATTACTCGATTCTTTTGCATTTGATGAAATATTTTCATTCATTGTTAAAAAATAAAATATATCACCAACAATTAGTTGGTGTAGTGAGCCAACACGCTAGGTCCCATAAACACGGTCAAATATTTGAATTATGTCGTCGTGAATGAAAAAAATTGAATTAGGAGAGTTGTCTTTATACTGAGTTTCTGCAAAACTCGATCGAAATTAATCTGTCAATGAATTGGATAATATTATCTAATTCTTTTACTAGTGTATAAGACTAAATTGATTCGTATAATAATAAAAGTATTAATTTAAATCAAATCATATGGAGTAATAAAAAGGTTAAATCAATCCATCTGATTATAATTGAACTAATTTGAACTAGTCTTTATAATAGAGGGTCCTTTCACCTTTTATCAACCTATGTTAACATTATTTACTCGTGCTTTATCACTTCAGAATTTTCATCCTTAAAAATGAGAATCATTTCTTAACCCCTAATGTAATTTTAATAATTGTAAGTTGAATATATTTTTATAGGGAATTAATGTCAAAAATATCTTTAATATTTGATTGAATAATTATTTTAGACTTTATTTTTTGAAGCACCTTAACATTCAACGTTTCGTTTTGGGTTAAAGTGATCTATTTGTGGATGAAAATTGTTAGTCAACTAATGTTTCATATTAGATAGTTTCCATCCACGGATGAGCCATTTTGACCTAAATAAAATATTGAGAGTTAAAGTGTTTTATAAAAAATATATGAGCCAAAATGACTATCCAGTCAATTAATCAAATGTTAAAGATATTTTTTGATGTTATATCTTTTATAGGTGACTTAGATTTGAATAATAATATCAATAAAATGTTTGTGTTTCTATAAAAGAAGTATTGTTTTAAAGTTGTATGTTGAAATCTTAATAAATGATTTGCAATTTATTAGGGGACTTTATTTGAATTTATAAGGCTCAAACTAAAAAACAGCCCTCAAATTATGTTATTTTTCTGCTTTTAGCCCTTAAATTATGATTTTGGCAAAATAGGCCCTTAAACTATCATTTGTGAACTATAATGGTTTTAAAGGAAATGAACGATTAATGTGACTAGTCTATTCTTGTTTTTTTTTATGTTCTTATAATTTTATTATATTTTAACTTTATTCAATAAAATTAATCGTTATCAACAACCAGTTGGTCTAGTGGGACATGACACTAGATCCTTAAATAAGGCCAGAGGTTCAAATCCTGACATTGTGAATGGAGAAAACTAGGTTAGGAGGGTCACCCCCATAATGGGCCTATGTAAAACCCGATCTAAATTAATCAGCCAATGGATCGAAAACCAATGGTCAAACAAAGAAAATAATAAAATAAAATAAATCGTTATTATCAGTTTTTTTTTTGAAATCTAAATTAATTGCTTCAAAGTCTTTATTTGATTTTAAAAAATTACGACTTGTAGTCTTAATATAGGTCAAAAGAACGCGTATGATTAATCTCCCGCCGATGAATACCTTAAGAAAAATTAAAATTAAAGAAAAAAACTAATTACGAAAGCTTATATGTTCGGAGGAATGAAAAGTTGGGATAAAAATATAAACTCCAACTTATAGTATAATTTTGAAACTTGTCAAGAGAATGTAGTGTCTTTTTTGTTTTGCTTTCTATAGTCAATGAAGAAGACCGGCTATGAAAAAATATGGCAACAATGACTAATCTCGATATGTAATTTGAATTCGGGAAAAGAATTGTTGACGTTGAGATTTAAATTTAAATATATTGAGTGTTATTAGGGTTTTTTAACCGTTGGTATTTGATTCATTGACCAACTAATTAATATCGAGTTTTGCAGAGGTCTAATATGGGACGACCCTTCTAATCCAGTTTTCTCCGTTCACAACGGTAAAATTTAAACCTCTAATTTTGTTTAAAGACCTAGCGTCTCATCTTGCTAGACTAAATGATTGTTGGTAAGTTATTTGTTTTTTTTAATATCAAAGAACTACATACTATAAGAATAAAAGTCTATCAAAGTTACCAATGGGGTTGGTTCAAGTGGTAAGCAGCTTGATATCGCTTAAGCAGTTTTCGAGTTCGACACATTGTTTATGCAGAAAATTCTTGCTTAGATACTCACCCACCAAAACTAGGTGTACGACGTAGGTTGACCTGAGTTAATCAGGACAAAATCCTAAAGAACCAGAAAAATAACCAAATCGAAAGTTGTTAATATTAAAATTCAAACATAGAAATGTTGTCTTTGATATACTACTATATGAATTAACAAAATTCAATTCCAAGTTCATAGTTCAATTTTCAAGTGTCATAAGTTGGGGAAATCAATGGATTGCGGTTTGTATTGGTCTTGAATTCCAAGAAGCAGCTGCCATTTTTGAATGAATAACAGTTCATCTAGAAAGTTGTAATATATTTATTTATTTATTAAAAAAAAGATAATGATGAACTTTCAACCCACTCCATTGTCCAGTTAAAACAAGTGATAGTCTAAGCTTTTGAACCTGATGCCTTGGACCCTGAAATTGGACTGTGTGCGGTGATTTAACGAGAATACAATCCATATGTAATAATTATGATGTTCAATCCGTCGGTTAATCAAAATAAATACTCCATCCGTCTTATTATTTTTGCTCAATATTAACTTTTAAAAAATTAAAAAAATTTAACTTTAACCGTAATTTTTTTAAATATTTGAATTAATTAAATTTTATAAAATATGTATTTTTAAACTACTTGATATAAAATTTTTAAAACATATTTTTTCATATTTTACCAATAATACATTTAAAGTAATAAATAGTTAAAGTTTAAAAAATTTGACTTACAAAAGGTCAATACTGGACATTTTCAGTGAGATGGAGGTACTAAGATTTATTAATTGAATTAAACTTTTGTCAAAAAAAATTTAATCGAACCAAACAAAGTTTGTTAATTTGATCGGTTTTTGAATTAACCAAAATTTGTTACAAGTTTTTGGGTAAAGTACACCAATGATCACTAAACTATGCTAAAACGATCTTTTTAGTCACTGAACTCTCAAAAGTTACAAAACAATCATTAAACTTATCGAACTATTATAAAATGATCATACATTGTAAATTATTAATAAATTTTGAAAACTTTAATGACCATTTTGTAATAATTCAATAAAATTAATGAATATTTTTATGCTAATTTGATAAAATTTAATGATTATTTTATAAAATATAAAAAATTAATGATCACTTTATAACTTTTAAAAGTTTAGTGACCAAATATATGCATGTAATATAATATTTAATATATAATAATTTTGATTAATTAATCAATTTTAAACCGAATTAACCGATATTTAAAGTTTGTAAAAAGAAATTAACCGTTAACTAAATATATTTAGAATTATCAACTGGTTAACCGAAAAGAACTTCGATTCGATAAGTTAATTCGGTTAAAACCCAAATTTAAACAGCGCTAATGGATTGGCAAAATCAACTGCTAAAAAGGTGGAGAGTTGTTCCACTAACAATTCATCATTCTCAGTTGAGACTAAGATTGGGGGTTGTTCCCGTCAAATTTATGGAGCCTTGCTACATTTGGCCTCGTTTTATTCATTTCCCGATATTTCAAGTCAACACACAAGGGAAGAATCCTCTAGCATTAAATATCAGTTCAGATTTAACATGACATATATTTGAAATATATTAATCAAATCTTAAGTATGCGTGTACATACTGTATGAATAATTTAATTTCGACATATTAAAAATAGATTATTAAGATTCTCTTTTCTTAACATATCATATTTTGTTTATCCACTAGTAGGTATACAATAATTAAAATTTAATCAACACGTTTTAAATATGCTTCGTGTCGGATTTAAATTGACATTTAAAAAATTAAACTGATATAAAAACTTTATTAATAATTTTTTTAACAATATACATGTTCGTCTTACGGTCCAACTTTATTAATATGATATTGATCGTTTAATAATTTCATTTATCCACACCATAGGCGTACAATAATTAAATATTTTTTTAAATTTTTCCTGCGCCACCTGCCTAGTTTTTCTCTCTACCAACCCTGCGTCCCTGCAAGCTTTTTCAATTTTTTGCATTAGCCGGTTATTGGCAATCACTTAGATATTGGTTGTCGATCACCGGGGTTTATTATTTTCTTGTTTTTTTTTTTACTTTTTATTAAGAATCTCTGCCGGTATGTCACATGTTTTCTCTGTCATTGTGACATGCGTTTTCTTCTGTCCTTATGACATGTTTTTTTTTATTTTGTGGTTTGTTTCATCTGCCTTTGTGGCATGATTCAACATACCCTAGTTGTCGTTTGTTGCTCGTACAGAGATTTTAATCGGTGCTAATTTCTGATTATGATTTTGTCGGTGGTCATGCACAGTTAGATCTCCACCCGATTGATTGTTGTTTGCCGATGTAATCATTCTTGGGTAGCGGAACATTCTGCCTGATAGTTTGGATCGCTCACCACTCCTCTCATCCGTTATGCGTCTCGATTGGATAGAGACAAGGAGATTCAGGAAGCTTCTGAATTTTGACGGTATGCTTATCTCCGTATAAGTTCTTCACTTTTCTTTATTTTTGGGTTGTAAGAAATTTTGGGTAAATTAGTCTCATTATTTCCTTCTTGGATGCGTTTTATTTGAGATATTTCTATGGTTATAATAAAAATCTAGTTGCTATATTCAAAAAATAATAATTAATGATTTTTTGAAGGTAAAGAATATCCGACTTTTTAATATCGCATCGATGGATCAACGAGCCGGATAATTTTAAACACAGCTAAGGGTAAGTTATAAGTATGAGATACAATACAAGTATGGATGCTAATAATTTGTTGACTAGCTATAGATGAAATAACAAAGGATTTGATATGATATTTTTCGTTGATGTCAATTTTGGGTATTATGATCCTTAAATAACCTCTTCTCTCACTCTTATAATAAGATAAGTACAATCTATTCTTTTTTTACGAAGATCATACATGCGAAGATCACGATCTAATACCTATTTTTAATTATTGACACAGTTTTTAAATATAAATATTTTTGTTGTTTTCTCGGTTTTTTTGACTTTGCCCTAATTAATTCAGACCGACCCATTTTTCATACTTAATTTTGGTGGATGACTCTTTTAGCGGGAATTTTTTGTTACATAAGACCTCGAACTCAAGATCTACTTAAGCGATATCAAGCTACTTACCACTTTGACCAATCATATCTAGTTAAATCCAAATAAAAAATTCAGTTCTATAACTTTTGAAATCCAAATAATTTCAAAGTGGGTTAAAAAGATAGAGGCAAATTGTAATCACTCATTTTTGTCCGGATTTTAGTATTTTTAGTATTATTGTAATTGTAATATTTTTAATATAAAATTAATAAAAAATAAATAATAATAATAATAATAAAGAAAATTATGTGGTTTTTGGGTGGTCCACATCACCCCTTTCAACCACCCAAAGGCACGGGGGTGGTGGAAAAAATGGAGGCAATCGGCCATGGCAAGGCCAAATAAGGGGGCATTAGCTCCCGGCTAGCCAAGGACAGGGTTGTGCCCTCGGTCCTAGTTGGTTCGATCGGGGTCCTATTTTAGATCCGATCTAGTTAATACTTTTGGAGAGGTCGCGGTAGATCTCGGTGGGGTTCAGTCGGGGTTCGTTATTCGAGCTCCTAGTTAGGTATATTTTATTCCCTTTTTATTTGTATTGTAATTTTTAATTTAATGAAGTATTAATTAATTTAAAATTGTATTCTTATTTTTTAGTTTGTATGTTTTAAATTTATGTTTTAGATTAGTATTTTATTTATGTGTTAGATTAATATTTATAAATGTTTTAGATTAGTATCTTATTTATGTTAGATTAGTTTTTTTATTTATGTGTTAGATTAATATTTATGAATGTTTTAGATTAGTATTTTATTTATATTAGATTAGTTTTTTATTTATGTATTATATTAATATTTATCAACGTTAGCATTTTATTTATGTTAGATTTGTTTTTATTTATGAGTTAGATTAATATTTATGTATGTATGTTTTAGATTAGTATTTTATTTATGTTAGATTGGTATTTTATTATGTTAATATTTATTTGTATTTTATTGTATTTAAATTATTTTCCATATTTTATATTTTGCTCACTAAGATTGCATATCGAGATATATAAATTGTCAATGCGGTGCCCTTTTATTCGAGCGTAAACGGGGCCAGTATCAGGCGTAATGATAGTGGTTGAGCGTTTACTCTCGGATAAAGGGGCCTTTAAAATTTACTCGCACATATAACCAAATTTTAATGTAATCGTCACTTTAATTCGGAAAGTTTAATATTAATAAAGCGGTAATTATTAAAGTACCAATTTTGGGCGGTGTGGGGGTGCTAATCCTTCTCCATCCGTAACCGACTCCCTAACCCATCAATTTTAAATCTCTGGTTTTTACGGTGTCATGCCTACCTAAGTGGCCGGTAGCGACTCCATTTTTAAATAAAATACGGGTTTTCTAAAATCTCACGCGGAAGATAATATTTTCAAACAAAAAACAAAAAACATATTTTTTAGCGTAAACGGGACATCGCTACATAAATGAAACTTTAGAAATTAAACTGCAACATCAAAATTGAGTATTTTAAATTTTTAATGTATAATAGTGCATAAAATTTACTAAAAGTAATTTCAAAAAAATTATAATATAATAATACATAAAAATATCATATTTTTTCATTTGATTTTACTTTTGCCAAAAAAACTTGTTGGGCTTCTTGTAGTGGCCCAATGGTTTTTTGGTCCATTAAATTGAATCCTAAATCCACCATAAATAATAAAAAAAACTCGTCCACTCTCAGCCCCGCCAAACGCTCACTGCACCGCCGTCGACCACCACGTTCCTCCACTCTCCCGCCCAGTTCATTCATTTCTCTTCATTGCCATAATCTTAATATTGAATTTTTACCCTAATTTCGAACCCGAAATGGCGGCTTTTGCTTTCTCAGCTTCATCTTTGTTCGGTTCGAGAATTAGCGAACCAGTGACCTTTATCTCCTCGAAACCGCCGTCCATGTAAGCTTCTTATCCGGCATAATGTCACTATCCCTAAGAATAAAGGAAGTTGTTCAAAGTACCTTTTTTGCAGGTCGAACTTCAAAAGAGCTCCACTTGTTAAAATCTCATGTGATTACTCTTGCTTGGAAGTAAGTCTTCTTCTTCTTAATTGAATTTAAACTCTCTCTAATTTAAAAGCTATTTATGATTTTAAGGAATTAACGGTTCTTTTTTCTGTTTTTATTTATTTTCAATTTTTATTTGATAAAAAATAGAATTTTTTTATCTGTTTTATTTAGCAAGTGGGTGCTTTTATTTTATTTTTGTGTTATTGTTAATGGGGTTTGCTTGATTTGATTGAATGGTAATATTGAAATTGATGGACTTTGCTGAAACCATGTAATCTTCTTGGGTTGGTTGATGCTCTTTTGGGATACTTCCTTGTCATAGGGCCATTATCCTCTTTTCAAAAGATATGTCTGATAGAATGTGCAGCGCCACCGTATTTATATCCCAAACTTTTCTTTTCTTTTTCGATGTGGGATTAATGAACCCGCCTCTTATCAGGCGTGACATTCTCCCCCACTCAACGTCACGAGCTTCCGCTCTCGTGATGGGTCCCCTTGTCACAGTTGTCCACCCTGCTTACCTCACTCATGGGCGCTCGGCGTGAAATCGTGCAGTCAAAGGGTCGCTCTGATACCATTTGTCACGGGGCCATTACCTCTTCTCAAAAGACATGTCTGATAGGATGTGCAGCGCCACCGTATTTATATCCCAAGACCTTTCTTTTCTTTTCCGACGTGGGATTAATGACTCCGCCTCTTATCAGGTATGACATTAGTATAACACTTCTCATTTCAAGGTTAAGGATGTTCATTATCGACCTCCGGGGACACAGATTAACCTTTTGAATGGAGTTAGCTTTTCGCTTCAAGAGAAAAGGGAAATGCTTATAAATAATAGAAAATTATTTTTTTAAAATTAATGTTGCATAGGGAATATTGGTATGAACATTAGGCGATTTATCAGCTGATCTGATGTAAGCTCTTGAAAAAGGCAAAGAGAATGGTCATAAGACATTGGAATATCGTGTCAACGTTCTACTCTATTGAAGCAGATCTAAAGTTGTCTCATAGAATGCATGGTTCAAAGTTGACCTTTTATTTTGTAGTAAATGGTTTGTGTGAATTGCTGCAGCTTTGGCTTAATTTTCGGATAGAGTGGAAGTGGAAAAACTACCCTCTTGCTGGTCTGCCATATATATTTATGTGTGTTATTTTATCATTCACTTTGAATACCTTGTATGGAATCTTACTCTTTTTTTTTCTCCTTTCAGCTACTTGCAGGGTTGAGCAAACCAACTTCAGGTTCTATTCATATTCAGAGATATACAGACGAAGGCAAACCAAATCAGTCTCCGAAATCATTAGTCCCAGAAAGAGTTGGTATCGTCTTCCAGTTCCCAGAGAGGTACCTCGTATCAACTGAAAAATGCTGTTTGTCTTTGTTTGTTTGCTAGGGTTTTAGATCTATTGATTTCTGGGTTCTTTTAATTTTTTTTTCATGAGTCTTCTTTTGCATGATTGCTGGTCTTTTGAGTTTTCTGAAGTAGGAATATTTTTGCAATCTTTCAGAGTTGCTCATTTACATATATGTTTTTTCTGGTTCTGTGCTTGTGATGGAAACTCTTGCTTCTGTTATTAATGCAATATTGTATGCCAATCAAGCAACATAAATCTTTATTTGGTAATTTGAACTCTTTGTTTTATTCTTGCCTTCTTAAGTTGATCTGTATCCTAGTCCATGTTCTTATAATTTCTGAAAAATGTTGTATGGTATGTTGCTGGCTAGGTATTTTGTCGAGGACAATGTACTTGATGAAGTTACATTTGGCTGGCCAAGGCAAAGGGGTGGACCTCAATTGAAGGAGCATCTTGCATTAAATCTCCAAAGAGCCTTTAACTGGGTATGCATGCCTGTATCCTTTTTTATCTACTTGGGTCATTAAACTTTCCCTCTCTCTTTTAGTGAGTATTTGTTCTTAAAGGCTTCATCTTTGCCAAATCTAAAACGAATTCTTTAAATGATATTAGGTTGGATTGATGCTCATATCATTTTTTTTAATATACTTGTGGTCATTGTGCTTTCCCTCTCACCTATCTACATTTATAGTGGGTATTTGTTCTTAAAGTGTTCATCTTCTCATAGTCTAAGATGGATTCTTTAAATTATGCCAGGTTGGATTGAATGGTATCTCCCTGGATAAAGATCCTCATTCATTGAGTGGTGGTTACAAACGCCGACTTGCTCTTGCAATTCAATTAGTAAGGACCTAAAAGAGTAATTTGCAATTTGCAGTACAATTTTTAACCAAAGATATTTACTATGTCAATTCATGTTTGATTATTTATATCATGACATGTTTTCTAGTCATTGATTGTTGTTGTTTTTCATTTTTGTTCTTTTTCATTATCTGATGGCTGAAGGCACAAGTCCCTGACTTATTAATATTGGATGAGCCTCTTGCTGGTCTGGGTATGACATTGTTTTTTTGTATTCTGTTTTTCCTTACATTTCTGTTATCTTCTGTTCATGATTTAGTTTAGAAACTAGAGTTCCTGGATAAAACATGATTTATGAAGTGATTTCAGAACTCCAACAATTTTTCTAATTGATTTGACTTTGACATGATTTATATAAATAGTTCATTTTCAGAGTTTTCTATTTTCTAAATTTTATCGTTGATTATGCTTCCGAAAAATCAGATTGGAAGGCACGTGCAGATGTTGTGAAACTTTTGAAGCATCTGAAGAAAGAATTAACTATACTTGTTGTTAGTCACGATCTCAAGTAAGTCTTAGCTTTTCATTTCCCATTCTAGTTGATTTTCATTGGAATGCTATATTAATTGTACAATATATTGCTTATATTATCGTAATTGTGTAAAAAAGGAACTGGGTAAACCTTAATCACTTCATTTGATTTTGATGCCGTCCTTTAACAGGTCTTTTATAATAAATGACTTGTATAACTCAACCAAATCAAGCTGACATTTGTTGTATACCTGAACCCTTTTATGATCTTAGCGATGAGATGCAAGATGCAATAAATCAAATTGTGTTGTTTCTGATTCTCTTTTGATAGTAGTATGTGTTAATACTTTCAGCTGATGGAGCTTTTTTGGTTTCTTTTCAGAGAGCTAGAAGATTTAGTTGATCGATCTTGGAGGATGGAAATGGGTGGATTTTTGAGGGAAGAGCAGCTAATGGTTTAGTATGGAACATTTCCTGGTTTGTTGACATTTCTTTCTTTGAGGTTCGACAATCTCTCTTTTTCTTCAAGTTTTCAGATTAGATTCAGTTATTGATGTATCTCAATGATGCATTTCCTTGAGGTGTATTTCTTGCGGACCAGAATTTTCTCAAGAAATAATTCAGGTAAAACTTAAAAGTGATGATAAACACATCTTCAGAAGACTACAAGAAACTAAGTGCATAACTTTATTATGACACCCAGAGGGAGGAGATGCATTTCTCCTAATAGACTTCTTCAATTGAGTTCGTTAACACACTCAAACATGTTACAACGGAGATGATATTGTAAAGCCACAAGATTGACATTCTTATTCAAGGAAGAAAGCTATTAGTAAGCATTTGTTGTCGTTCCTTCACTACAGCTCCAACACCAAGTCTACAATGGCATTAGCCGAAGATGGGCAGACATATATTAGAAAAAACTAGTTAGTCAACTACTTGATTGCAAAACTCAAGAAAGACTATATTGCTACTGTTTATATGTTAACATCACAATAATATATGGGTTTAGGAATATATTTCTGTTTATGTTAAAAAGTGTGTCTATTACTTAATTATGACTGTCAATTCTAACAGTGTATCAAATGTTAGTTGAATTATATATATACAGTGTGTGTGTACTTTTTGAGAAAAAACCTTGACCTTTGCGGCATTCTGATGATTATTCATTTATCCATTTTCCTTTTCCACATCATTAATGTTGTTTTTTGGTTCAAACATTTTTATGGTTTGTACTTTGGAAACGACCATTTAAACAGTGGTAACTAAATGAACGCCTAAAATAGTTGGAATTTCTACCAAGAGTTTATATCATTTTCAGGGTGTGCATGATACTTACAGTCTGCATCTGTTTTGATCCAGTGCTCCCCATTTGAACATGCAGCAGTAGAGCTAGTAACCCCATATTGAGTCTGGGGCAGTGAGATGGACTTGTAATTGTGTGTTCCTGCCTCGGACATTGATCCCTGAGAAAACCAGTTCTTCACTTTATCTTGGTGCATATGCTCTCCATCAGTATAATCGCCATCATTGTAAGGAGCAGTTTTCCTCTGATTCATATTCAAATTTTTTCTCTCTTTCAGCTGTAGAGTTTTCAGGATAGATTTTTCTGTGGAACAGTTTAATGACCTGCAAGCCACAGTGAAATTAATAGTCATGCTGTAATACTTTGTATCACTTTCATTAGAATAATGAATCTGAGGGACTATTTTGTTAAATGTACTATCTTTCAACCAAAAAATCTTAATTTCCTTAAAAATTCTAAATCTGCTGTTGTCTAGGGTATAAAAGTAAATGGAGAATTAGGCTTGTCTTATGTTGCTGTGACTCTTCATTTTCTTTGTCCCATGTTCAACACCCATATCCATCACGTATCAGACCTGGGCATGATTTATAATTCTCCTAATATATGAAAGAACTTGGGATACCCGAAGCATATATATACTTGTATCTGACAATCACCCGAGACCAAGTAACATAGGACTTATCAGTTGGTGATGTTGATTGTTAGGGAAGAAATGAGTAGTGTTTTTCAATGGTGAGATTATAATTAGATTTACTGGAATATACACAGAATTTGCAAATTACCAAAATAAAGGGGTTGATATGTCAAGTTAGAATATGGTTAATTTCTGTTTTCCTCATTTTTATCATTTTGAAACTCGCCAGTGCAGGTACCTAGTTCTGTTTAAAAGGGCAAAATGTAAATCCTCCCTGGCTGATATATTTATTACAATTTTGGCAAGTATTGTTAGCCGATAGAGTTAAAAGGCCTATATTATCCAAACTTTTCATAGTCCTTAAAGCAGTGATGTCCCGTACTTTTAGACTTAATTGGACATGGGTACGAAAAGATAATATTCCAAAAATATGGAAAAAAGAACTTAGAAAATAATAATGGAACACATACTCTAACACAAACTCATCCAAAATTCAAGTATTCTAGTTAGAGACTGTCCTAGTAAATGTAAACCGCTTGGTTTTTTCTTTTTTATTATTATTTTATTATCACAAAAGGTCATGTTGTTGACTTCTAGACCCTAGGACTCAAATAATCTGACTTGCCAGTGTTTGGCTTCTTGTTCAGTGAATGGTTCTAAGGCTTGAGAATGATGATGTTGGCATGCATGATTTTTATACCTACTGCATCTAGTGCTCTTTAACTATTGTAGAAATTTTTGGAACAATCTCAATGCCACAAAATATATGTGTTTTCAGAAGGTGGATACCACTGTTGGATTTTGCATTCTTGAGGTCCTTATTCCTTAAAATGCTAATGCTTACAAAATTGGTAAGAGAATCCAGGTCCAAATAGAGAATTGCCTTTTGGAGTTTTTTCTTGGTTGAAACAGAATTAGCCTCTTTGGTGGAAGAGATAGAACTCCCCGAAGAAGCATGAAGCTTTTTCAGAATCTTCTTGATGAGACATTTAAGAGGTTTACTTGTTTGCTTGGTCTGCATTTCCTCTTTCCCACACTTTTCCATAGGACTCTCTTCTGCAATTTTTGCACTGTAGAACAGTTCTGCAAGAGATGCCTTCTCTTTCTTTACCTCAAATCTTGCTTCTGGAAGTTCAATGGAAGATCCAAACAGATATCCTTGAAGTGGACATACGATTGCATTCGCATATTCTTCGGCATTGACTTCTTGCATTGGCTTACTGCCAAGTGTAATTGTGCTAATCAGACTGCTCCTTCGTGATGATTCAATGGACCCATGTTCTTCAGCTTCAGCCTCAAGGAACTTCTCCAGTTCATCATTGATGACCTTCAAATCATTTTCTGTCCCCTCTGTTTTTCCCTCAGTAATGTTTTCCAAAGACACTGTGAATGTTGGTGTCATAGGCTCACTGATGGTCCAATCAGATCGCAGAGTTCTAATGGTGAGAAAGCCATGAAATTGCCCAGAGATGACAGTGGATGTTTCGTCTCCAAAGTTGTCTTCTACTTCCCTGGCTTCGAATTCTGTGGAGAAGTTTTCACTTTCCTCTTTGGGGTAAGTTGAGTATCTTGCTCCATATCCGTATCTGGAAGTTGATTTCGGATGGGAGTCTTGATCATTAAGGGATGAATAAGCTGAAAGACAGGGGAAGTAATTCCCTGAAGTCAAGAGTTTAAGGAATAGGACATCAGACGCGGTTGCAAAAAAAAAAGGAATCCATGTTGTGCTTAAGAAGAACATATGGATATTCATTTTAACCACTGATATTGATGGACTTAGTTTAACCCTTGTATGACGAGGAGAGATAAGATAGCCCTGAGACAACGAATATTGGTGGCTACTGCATTAGAAAATATTAAGGCAGAATGATTCTGAGTTCTGACCCTCAGCCATATGACTGTGACCACCTAGTTTTGACAGTTGTCTAAGGAGCATATATTTTAGCCTCTGCTTTCGGTCTATAATATATATGTTTTAAACTATAACTACCATGAGTTCACTGCAAGGGATTCTAATGACTAATGCTTCAGTTCATGCTGAGCAAGTGAACAGATTATAGTATTATGCTGTGCGATACAATCCAATGATGATTTTCATGTCTTGAGGATTGCTTTGTGAATGAAAGAAGTTGGAATACCAATTGCAAAATCCTTGAAAGGCTCAGTATTAATTTGTCGTAACTTATGCTGCATCCATCCTAGTAACTGCAATAACAACACGTACTAGGTGAACTTAGCAGGACTGGAAACATTTATGCCACTGTCAGGATCTAATAAATTGCAGATTTACCTTCATTTTTTTCTTGCTTTGAAGAGCTTGATTGATGTCAGATTGTTTTGGTTTCATAGGAGGAATGTGTAGATATAGATAATTTATATGAATAAATAGCGAAACATCTAGGGTTTGTGCATCGTTACTTGTAACAATTAATGAGCCAGTGATTGCAAGGGTGTGAGATGGATATTGAGTGGAGAGAAACAAGTAGAAAAATACAGATTTTGGTTGGCTGTTATCTATCAAATCAAATTGAAAACTGGAGTGATTCATAGACACTTGACTCCATGAGTCTCATCTCTGTCCTTCATTACATGCATTGTTGGAGTAGGTTCATGGCTACTTGAACTATGCAAGATCGGCATAGCCATTGATAAACGTCTGTTGTTAATTCTTGATGTTGATGAGTTTATCATGTCTATCCTATATCAGATGGTGATATATTGTATATTGAGAAGCATGAAAACATATTCATATGCGTATACACATTCATTTCAGTCTACTTGATTACTTTAGGACGCCTATTTTGTTATAGGGTGCTGCCACCATTACGAGGACTAGGATTTATTGTAGGACATACAGGTATCTACCTCAAAAAGGTTCCCATCTATTGTACTGGTGTCAATATGTTATTTTCCAGCTAAAATATCTCAAATAATCTTGTATGTTGGAACCAGGGACGGAGCTAGGATCAAACATTGGGAGGGGCAAGACTCAGCCATAATTGTGCATTTGCATAAATTTTTGTTCAAGAAATTTATTTAATACCATGTTCCTTCTTAATTTATTATCATTTTAGACCTGATTAATATGGGAACATCAACATATCATATGGGACATAGGACTGAAGCAAGTTTCAATTTATTATCTGTATTTCTATGCTTTTCTTATTGTGAACGATCATGTTAATACATCTATCTGTACATGTCATGCGGGATGTAGGACAGAGGCAGGTTTCACTTTATAATCTGTATCTCTGTCTCATTGTGAATGATTATGTTAATACATCTCTACATATTGCAGCTTCCATAAATTGAGAAACCTCGACTTCACCATGCAATAATGTCGTCGTAGTCGTTTTCATACCTATCGTTGGTGATTCTTATAATGAATTTGCACTATATGTGGGCATTGTAATGAAGTCTTTTTAGCAGCTGAAGATTGTTACTGAGATGTTTTCTTGTTTTTGCATGTATATTTTTGGATTAAGAAAGTTGCTACATAGACAGGGTGGTCGACTCTGGTACATTGGTTTACCCCAAAAGCATCTAAGATTCTGAGATGTTAGTGAGCCGAGGAGGAACATCTCATTCGCATCGAGACAAAAGCCGACCCAAAATGCCTTTAAATTGAAACCTCTGCCCCCAATTTAGATGTGAGTGCATCTCTTTTGTCATTTGTCTCTGCATGTATATCATGGTCCATTGTGTTGAATAATTATTTTCAATCATAATCTGTTACTCCCTAACAGTGAAAGTGCAGGGCTGATTGACTTCCATTACATGTGTGTCTGATGACAGGTAAAATTGTTGATAAAGAGTCTTCAGAAATGAATTTTAAACACGACATGTTGCTCATATAGCTAGTTATGTCAAAATCTGCAGTATTCCCATAGTCCATATTTACCTGGACTTTTAATTTTCTTTAAGTATTCGTGTTTGACACCTATATCCCATTCATATCATGGTATATGACTATGAGAATACGATCTTTCAAATATACGAAAATAACCTGAAAATGAGTATACTTATGTTGGACTCATTCATATTTAGTACTCGTATCCCTGCCCGAATAACACAACCCACAGTTTGTCTTGTAGATCATGGTTGTAATAATTCATTTGCATAGTTATTTACACCACAGACTCTTTAATTACAAGTTTTATAACTCTTCCCTTTTTCTCTGTTGCTATACTCGGAAGGTTTGGAAATATTTGATTAGTTGTAGGATTGAACACTTGAACTCGGTAGTAACTACTCGAAACACGGATATTTCAAATAAAATCTGAATAACACATTTAGGACACGAGTCAAGTACTGTAGTACGTCATATTGAGATAATGATTAAGACCGGACATGTTTTGCCTGTTTTGTCAAAACCCTGTTTGAGGTAAATTAAGGGTTTTCAGGTTTCATAGTTTGAGGGCTAAGAACATGAGTGAAGTTAAAAGAGAGAAACAAAGTGGATGCATGTGTAATTGCTATTTTTGGAAGAAAGTGGGAATGGATTGCCCCCATTATTGCATTCTAATTCCAGGACAAGAGGAAAGAATGCACTCCACATGACATTGTGTTGGCTAATCAAACCCAGATTTGATGTTGAACATGTGGATACACATGGAACTTTTTGAACTTTTTACTGTTTCCCCATTATGAGAATGGATTCATTTGTACTTTTTGAATTTTTTTACTGTTTCTCATTTATCTCATGCACGGACAATAAAAGCGAAAAGTTTTTACAAGCGTTTTAGTTTTAGGATTTAAAGACTTGATTTAAAGACATATTTATCCAATATGTATGAGTTTAGAATTTAGAATTTATGGTTAGAATTTATAGTTTAGGATTAGTATTTAGAGGTTAGAGTTTATGTTTACGGTAATATGGTTAGAGATTTAGGTTTTAACTTATAAACTACGGATGGCAAATGGGCGGGGCGGGTGCGGATACCCCCTCCCCATACCAATACCTACTTAAAATTTTCATATCCACCACCTACCCACAACTCACGGCAGGTACAATTTTTAAATTCACGCCCGCCTATTAGGATATATTTTCAAATCCATCCCCACTACCCAACTCGATAGCCACCACCCAATTCGTACCTATCCGTACCCGCCTGACAAACATCCACTAATATCGAAATATGTAAAAATGAGTTACAGACTTTTGTAAAGAAGAGTAAAATTCTGCATATTTTATTGACTGATCAAGTGCATATATATAATACATTTGTACTGATATAAATTTAACTACTAATAACTAACTAATTATAGCTAATTTAACTGAAGCACATTTACACCGGTATAAATTCTATTTAACTATAGCTAACTTAACTAAAACAAATTTACACTGGTATAAATTCTACTTAACCACACATATTATAAATTTACAACCTAATTAATTCAAGCTCGATTATAAACCATAAATACAAGCTTGATCATAAACTATCATTTTTTCAAATTAAATTAATTGAGTTCAAAGTCTACAAACTTAAGGATTAATGTATATTTTTAAACAAACAAAGATCTTAGTACATAAAATACCATAATAAAAGATATAATCAAAGTCTACAAATATAAATGGTCCAAAATTCATATGGTGGGCGGATGCGGTGCTGGCGGATGCGGTGCGGGTGAGGTCTCAAATCCACCACCTACTCACTATCCATGGCAGGTATGACTTTTTACATCTACACCCGCCTACTACCCACCAAACTCATACTCATCCCCGCCCCAACTGGAGCGGGTGCGATTCAAAATTCACGAAACTGTACCCGTCTACCATCCCTACTATAAACCTTAAATTTTAACCCTGAAACCTAAATTCTAACTACATCCCTTAAATTCAAAATCCGTACACTTAAATCTCTAAACACTATATCCTGAACAAAATTCCTAAACCTTAGAATGAAGGCTTGTGCATAGAATAATTGGCATAATCTAATACGGAAATTAATATGCAATGGATACATGTACTTTTTTAATGTGATTATTTATGATAATAATAATATTATATATTAATTTTTTTATAATTATTTGTATTCAATATGTTGTCGATTAATTTGAATTGAGTATTAGAAAAATCAATTATAGAATATTTTTTCTAATTCAATTTATAAAATTTAAAAGTTGTTTAAAAAATTTAACGTCGTATCATTTTTCATTTTCCACCAATATAATTGCTAAATTATCAATGTATTTAATTATTAAAAAAATATAACACATGATAGAATCGGCAAATCAAAGAAATCAGCCTCGGATTCTAGAACTATCAAGAAACAGTCGAACAACAGCTAATGGGGAAATTTCTTCTTTGAATATATTGTCGGCTTACCTCTTTTACGAAATAAATTAAATAAATATTCATATTAATTAAATATCAGTAATTAATTATTTTATATTAAAAATTATCTGTAAGGCGTTTGAACCCTATCAAAAAGTTAAAAAAAAAAAACAAGACACTATCATAAAATCATTTCAGATATTAAAAATATATTTTGTACTAAAACTCGATTGATTACCAAAGAGTTATAATTTTCATTGAACATATAAAACAGAAGTATTAAGTTGTTTTTACTAATAAAACGGAAGTATTATTGTCTAATACGGAGAAATTGAAAGCTTAGATTTAAAATTCGGTAATATTATATTAAAAATTATTTAATATATATGTTGTGTAGTTTTTAAACTATGCAACCTTTTATGTTTTAGGGGTTATATATTAGGCTATGGTTTAGGGTTTAGTTTGTAAGTTTATAATTTATCGTTTATATTTTAGAATTAGAGATTTAGGGTCCGCTTGGTTTTAGAAAATATTTTTTATTTTTGTTTTTTATTTTCATTTTAAAAAAATAATTTTTATTTTCGGTTTTCTAAAAATTAGAAAACATGCTTGGTTAATAGGGATAAAAACTTGTTTTAAAATATAAATATAGTGAAAATGTATTTGGTATCTAGCTTTTCGAAATAGAAATGAAAAAAATAATTATTAGAAAAGCGGATGATGTTCATCCTAGTAGACACGAGTTCAAATTGCTTTGTCTACGAGGTATATGTACATTGTCAAAGAGTTAAGAATTTGTATGAACATATACAACCATGTAATCACTTTTGGACAATTCAAAAAAATGAAAAAAATTAAATAATTAAAATAAAATATAGTTAGAAAATAATATTATAATAATAATAAAAATATTAGTAAATAAACTAAAGTTTTAAAAAATGACGGGACTAGAACCCGGGTTAAAATGAAGTTAAAAATAAAAAAAATCATTATTTTCATATTTCCACTCACCTAAAATATTTTCAATGACAACATCTTTGTTATGTTTTCAAATTTTCACTTTACAATTAAACACGTTTTCTTCATCGTTTTTTATTTTTCTAATAAAATAAAATTAAAATAGACTCTATTATCTAGAACCAAACGAACCCTTAAATTTTAGTTTTTTTTTTAAAAAAGTAAATATGTAAGCTTGTGTAAATTTTCACACAGTATGTATATAAAAATAACTCGTATTATATTTTAGTACTTTTGTGAATATATTTTTATAAAATTCCCCACTACAATATCAGTTATTTGTGTTTGATTCTGTTGATCCTTAGCTTATGGATTTGGTTTATAGAAAGGAAAAAACTTTGCTACGCAGGCCGTGTAAACTTTAATTTATACGTGCCTTTCAGTTTTAGGGGTTAGGGTTTTAGTTTAGGTTGTAGGGTTTAGAATTTAAGGTTAGTGTTTAGAATTTAGTATATATGGTTTAAGGTTTAGAGTTTAGTTTTTAGGGTTAGGGTTAGGAATTTAGGCTTTGGGTTTTTATAGTGTAAATACACAGGCTTGTGTAAAACTAATTTTACACAGCATGTGTATCAAAGTTTTACCCTTATAGAAAAGCGAGATTTTTTTGTGACATTTTTCACTAAATTGTTCCTTTAAAGCAAAGAATTCTATATATTAAAAAAGCTTTCGTAATTCAGTTAAATTACTTGTGATATACGAAAAATTTTATGCTTTTGTTTGTGTGAGCACCCAAACTCGTCCGACGCTCTAAATTTTTTTGAAATTATTTGTTCTTCTTTTATCATGGTTTAAAATTTTATTTTTTGTGTTTGAAAAACCCTGCCCGGTTTTGGAATTAAAAATATATAGAGTCGCCATTGATCATTTAAAAATAGTAGACCAGACAACAAAATAAAACCAGAGATTCAAAATTCGGGTCCGGGAGTCGGTTACGGATGGGGAAGGATTAGCACCCCATACCGCCCAAAATTGGTACCTAGTCGATTATCTAATGTCTTAGTGTTGGAAATTTCGAATTCAATTAAAATTTAAAATATGATTCTTAAATACGATAAAATATCGAGAGAACCGCATCCCTTTGCGCCCATGGCACAGCTTCTCGCTTTATTAGAAATTTTTTTAAAAACATCACATCCCTTTACGCTCGGGACATGATTTTTCAAGGTTTTAAAAATATTGGTTTAAAATTCAAAATTTATTTTTAAAAATATATATTTTTTGATAATTTAAAAACGCTAAATACATGATGCAAACAAATTAAAATGCGTGACTCAAATCATAGAATTACTAATAAATATAAGGGAAAAAACATATTAAATATGTATGTAAAAAATTATAATATACAAAACCATATACATTATAATATACATACATATATTTAAAACCATAACATATATTTTTACACACATGATAAAAGGTAAATACTCATAATGTTTTTTAATGTAATAATAAAATAATATGTACAAATAATTATACACATATAACACTACAAAATTTCTTAAAAAACATATAATAATACTTAATATAATATGAAACATATCTTATATATCAAATATATAATAAATATATAAATTTTAAAAACATATAATATAATAAAATCATATAATTTAGCAAAATATATTATACTAAATAATACAAAAATACATACATACATACATACATACATACATACATACATACATACATACATACATACATACATACATACATACATACATACATACATATAATATAAACATGATACGGTTTTTTTATATATACATATATATTATATAAAAAATACATAATAGCAAATACACAAATAATATATATAATATGCAATATAAATGTTATTTACTTGTATATAGCAAACATAATAAAGGGACTAAAATGTATGAAACAAAATTAAAGATGCTAAAAATAAAAAGGAACAGAAATAAAAAGCATGAAATTAAATAACTATAAAATGGCTAAAATCTGGAAAAGGACTAAATTGAAAAAGACAGAAAATAAGAGGGAAAGGGGTAAATAAACGTGAAAAAGACGAAAATAAAAGTTCAGGGACCAAAAGTATGATTATACCAGGACAAAAATGAAAATGGGAAAGAAAGAGAGGGACCAATGACGTAATTTTCCCATTAAAAAGACGCGGATCCTCCCCGGGTATTCGGGTCACCGCGGGTCGGGTCGCTTCAAAACGACACTATTTTGAGTTTAGCCCAATTAAACACCCAAGTGTTATTATTTGTTTTATAACCGGTAAAAAAATAAACCTAACCCTAATATTAAGCTCTCTTAGTCTCCCTTTCTCTTAACTCATACCCGCGGCGGCCGCTTCTCAGCTTCCAGACGACCGTTCATCGGCCTACGGCCTCACGGCGGCGGCCGAGCAACCATGTAAGCTTCTAACCTTTTTTATTTCGATTCGAAAAGAAAATAAAAACACAAAAAAGACCTTGATTTTGAAACTAAAAAAGATTTTTGATTTCAATTTAAAAACTTACAATTTTTTCCAGATTACAAGATTTTTGATCTCAAAAGCCCCTAAATTCTCTATGTTTTTTTTGGAACCAAAGCCCCCCAAATTTCTCTTTGTTCTTTCGAATAACCGCCCCTTACAATTCTGATTTTATGGGTTTATAACACCCATTTTTTTACAATATAAAATAACAACTACTCCTATTATTTTATTATTGCAGATTTGGTGATGTATGGCCGAATTTTGGGGGATTTTGGTGAAGGTAGGGGTATGGCTCGGGTTGTGGTGTTTGGTCAAGTGGTAAAGGGTAGTTTGACGGCATGGGTTGCTAGGTTTAGGGTTAATTTGGGGATTACGGGTTGAAGGTTAAATTTAGGGTTTCTTATAGTTTGATTTAGATTTTGGATATGGTGACAGATTTGGGGATTTTGGGTGTTTTTAGGTAAATAGGTTTTAGGGTTTGGTTTCGAGTTTGGGTTGGATCTGGGTTGGTTTGGGTAACCCGGACAGAAACGGGTAATTACAGTTGCCCCTCTTTGCTCATTGTTGTGTAACGACAGTAGAGCAAAAACTAAAAATGACCCGTTTTGCCTGACCTGGCTGGGCTTCTCCTCTTGATGTATGTTTTCATTATTCGGTAAATCTTCTTTCTCTTTGATGCATGCCTTCTTTCTTGACTTGATTGATCCACTTTGTCACTATCGGGGAAGTAAAATCTTCAAAATGGATGTTGTCTACTGGGGAAGCAAAAATCTTCAACTTGCTACATTATTGATGATGAGCTAATACCTAAAGAAAATTTGACCCAGCTGCAACACCGACGAAGATGCAGGGTCTACAAAATTCGATCCAGCTGCAACACTGACGAAGAGCCAAGGTCGATGGATGAAAGTTCTGATGTCTGATCCAGCTACAACTCTGACGAAGAGGCATGATCAAAAGATTGAAAACTTCTTCTTTTTCTTTTTTCTTTATTTCTCATTTTTTCTTTCTTTTTTTCACTTTTTTCTTTTTTTTTATTTTTCTTTCTTTTGATACAACATTGATAAAACTTGAAAGCTAGTAAATTTTGACCAAGTTACAATACCGACGAAGAGGCAAGATCTAAAGTTAGTAATGTTGATCCAGCTACGACACCGACGAAGAGGCATGATCAAGAGTTACCGAGGAAGAGGCAAGACCGAAAGTTAGTAAATTTGGTTCAGCTACAACACCGACGAAGAGGCATAAGCGAAAGTTAGATTTGACCAAGCTACAACACCGATGAAGAGGCAGAACCGAAAGTTAGATTTGACCAAGCTACAACACCGACAAAGAGGCAAGGTCTGAAGATTTGATCCAGCTATAACTCTGACGAAGAGGTAGGATCGGTGGATGAAAGTTCTGATTTTTGATCCAGCTACGACTTTGACGAAGATGTAGGATCGAAGGATTGAAATCTCATTTTTGATTTTTCTTTCTTTTTTTTCTTCTTTTTTTTTCTCTTTTTCTTCTTTTTTTTTTTTTTTTTTTTTTTTTTTTTTTTTTTTTTTTTTCTTTTTTTTTACATACAACATTGATAAAACTTGAAAGTTAGTAAATTTTGACCAAGCTACAACACCAACGAAGATGCATGGTCTAAAGTTAGTAATGTTGATCCAGCTACGACACTGATGAAGAGGGAAGATCAAGAGTTAGTGAGTTTGGTTTAGCTACAACACCGACGAAGAGGCAAGACCGAAAGTTAGTAAATTTGGTTCAGCTACAACACCGACTAAGAGGCAAGGTCTGAAGATTTGATCCAGCTACGACTCTGACGAAGAGACATGATCAAAATTTGGCAAATTTGGTTCAGCTACGACACCGAAAAAGAGGCAAAACCGTAAATTTATAAAGTTGGATCTATCCACACCATCAACGGAGGGGTAAGATTGAATTTCAGCAACTTAGATCTTACTATACCATCAACGGAGGAGCAAGATCGGTAAACAACTTGATTTTCATTTTGATTTTTTTCGATTTTTCGATTTTTTGATTTTTTCTGACTTTTTTTAATTTTTTTCTTGTTTTTTTAACTTCTTTTTTTGATTTTTTTGATTTTTTTGCTACAACTATAATAAAAAAGTAAATTTTGAATAAAATTTTGGTCTAGCTGCAACACCGTCAAGAGGCAATACCTGAAGAGGATTTGATCTACTACACTACTGACGAAGAGACTAAATCAACAAAATATGAGATCCACTACACCACCGACTGAGAGATAGGATCCAGATGGAAAATTTGATCTGTAACACCATCGACGGAGGTAAGATCTACATTAAGTTGCCGTACCACCACTGACGGAGGCATGATTTGTAAGATGTTGAATTGTTGTGCCATTGACAGCGAGACAATGTTTGGAGAAATTTGCTCTGCTTCTCTATGGATAGAGGGTAAGATCTGAAATGAGTTATTTCTATTGGCAGGAGTGAGAATCTGGAAAATGTTGGTGTCCGCCGCACCATTGTCGGAGAAATCAAATCCTACAAAGGAAAAATCATGTGTCAGTAATTGTTCAAAAAAAATTGTCGCTGATACCTTTTATTTATTTGTTTCAGCATTTTTTGTGTTTGGCCTTCTCCAAGACTAAGATTTGTCATCGTGATTGCCCTCACATTGAGGATGTCCAGTCTCTTCTTTGAACCTGTTTGTAAACAAAAATGCATGCTTGAATTTTATGCCTAAATACATGTGTCTATCCTAAATGCATGGTAACTTTGGTGTATGGACTTAATCTAAATGTATAATGTATGCAAAAATGGTTCATGCAAGATGAATGCAACTAAATGCATGAATGTGATATGATTTCTTTTCTTTGCCCTCAAAGGGATGCCCCTGACTTCTTACTGGTCCTGTCGGACTATTGGTATTTTGCATGCGGCGATGCCCCAACCTCTTCTTGTTTGACCACCTTTCATTGGATCAGTTTTTACCTGGGTACATGCCCCCAGAATTTTTGTTCAACTCTTGTGGCGAATTTTGTCTTGCATGTTCATTTTTCTCGAGGGGTTTTCATTGTCCTGATGAAGATATTGTGTTGCATTTTAGGCCGGATTCACAAATTTGTTGTGTTGGTTCATGGCAGCTCATCTCTTTTGGATCAACGCGGAGCGGTGATGATATGTAGCTATTGAATGTTTGTTTCTGAACCTTGATCCCCCAAATTGAAGCCTTGTCGGAGGCATAATGTTTGCGGCAGACTCTTTCGAATATGCCCCAAGATCGGGGTCTTGTAGAGGTTCTGCAAAGTGCTAGATCGACCAACTTTGTTGTATCAAATGAGGTAACCCAGGGACTAATTTCAAATTTTCAAAATGAATGCATGTAAATGCGAAGTACAGATCCTAGATGCGAAAGTACTGATTCAAAAATGGTTCTCATGTCTTAAATTTCTGAACTTACGGGATTCATTCACAACTTTGAATATTGCCTTGATACCTAGAGTACTAGATTTTATCCCGATGATAGTTTTTAAAATTAAGAACCAATCGTGAATCTGTATTTCATGTGGGTAAAATACAAAAATTAAAATGTTATGATATGTTATGCAGTTAATGCAAAATGAACAGATTTAATATGATGTGATCACAAAAATGGGCCAGTTCGAATTTAAAATAATCGAATGAATAAATTAAATGGTAATTACGGTGAAAATGAAACATATAAAAAACTGTACATAGAAAAAATGCATTAAAGCCTAAAAGGGTAACTGCTAAACGGGCAGAGTTTCGCACGGTTCTAAAGGGTTGGCTCTTACGGCTCACTATATGCGGGTTTTGGTTCTAGAGAAGGGTACCTGAATTGTCCTCGTTGTCCCTTACTAAAGGTAGCAAGGCCCCTAATCCTCACCCATTATAGGCTTCAAACGGACCAAGTTCAATTCAGGGGACACATCCCTTATGCCTATACGGAGGTAACCCACACGAAAGCATAAGAAATATATCCCGAAAGTGATTCACTAACCTATACGGTGGTAACCCACACGAAGGCGGTATCACACTTTCACTTAAAAAGGACGAAGCTCAGGTAGAAAGCTCATGGAATGCACTAAAAGTAAATCAATAATATTTACAGAAAGTAAAATGCATGTCTTATTAACAAAAGAACATAATCATATTTCAAATTAAAATCGAATTCGCCAATTTCCAATGACCAAGACTAAAAGATAATCGACTCGTGGCTTGACTCTCTTTTTCAAAAAAAAATCCCCAGCAGAATCGCCAGCTGTGAGCACCCAAATCCGTCCGGCACTCTAAATTTTTTTGAAATTATTTCTTCTTTTTTTTTTATCATGGTTTAAATTTTTTTGTGTTTGAAAAATCCCGCCCGGTTTTGGAATTAAAAATATATAGAGTTACCACCGATCATTTAAAAATGGTAAACCAGACTCCAAAATAAAACCAGAGATTCAAAATTCGGGTCCGGGAGTCGGTTACGAATGGGGAAGGATTAGCGCCCCCACACCGCCCAAAATTAGTACCGAGTCGATTATCTAATGTCTTAGTGTTGGAAATTTCGAATTCGATCAAAATTTAAAATATGATTATTAAATACGATAAAATATTGAGAGAACCGCATCCCTTTGCACCCAGGGCTTGATTTTTCATGGTTTTAAAAACATTGGTTTAAAATTCAAATTTTATTTCTTTAAATATATTTTTTGATGATTTAAAAACGCTAAATACATGACGCGAACAAATTAAAATGTGTGATCAAAACTCAAATCATAGAATTACTAATAAATATAAGAAAAAAAAACATATTAAATACATATGTAAAAAAAATTATAATATACAAAACCATATACATTATAATATACGTACATATATTTAAAACCATAACATATATATTTACACACATGATAAAAGGTAAATACTCATAATGTTTTTTAATATAATAATAAAATAATATGTACAAATAATTATACACATATAATACTACAAAATTTCTTAAAAAACATATAATAATACTTAATATAATATGAAACATATCTTATATACCAAATATATATATATATATATAATAAATATATATATTTTAAAAACATATTGGTGTTTTCTGGGTAAATGGGTTTTAGGGTTTGGTTTCATGTTTGGGTTAGATCCAGGTTGGTTTGGGTAACCAGGGCAAAAACGGGTAATTACAGTTTGACTGGAAAAATATTTGAATCCGAGAATCAAATTACACAAATTTGATTTATAAAGAATGTGAGAGAATTGATTGGGCAAGTTATCTGAGTTGAACTTGAAAAAATCGAATTTGATTATTTTCCAGATAAGTTCAAGCAATTTAACCGAATAAATTTGTACATAAATAATTAAATTTAAAGTCAAGCAAATGAATAAATTCATTTTTTACGAGATAAACAAATTTAACCGAACACAAATAACTTAATCTTCATCTTGAATTAAATTTTATTTTTTAAAAAGAACAAAAGCTGAATTTATTAAAAGTGAAAAGGATTACAAGCACAACACACCTAAACCACGAATAATCATAAACAATAAAACAAATATACATCAAAACTCAAAAGGTGTGAAAAACAAGAAAAATAAAATGCATCACTATCTAACAAAATCTGTCCTGTCTTCGAAATAAAATCCAACAACTATCCGTTTTAATCAAATACCCCATAATTTATATGAATTTGTTTACGGTAAAATCTTGACACATCAACAACAAGTACATAACAATGCAAAAGATTTAAATTTTAAAAGTAAAACTCGATCAAACTCAAACTTCTTACAACTTAAGGTCCGGTTGGCTGAATTACATCCCTAACTTCCAAGCCGAACGTTTGGTCTTATGATTGGTAAAAGCCCAACCTAACTCAAAACAATACTCACCCAAAGGTATGGCAGTCCCAACTTGTTGTACCATAAATCTAACGGCTGGATATTTATCACACAAACACAATTGGGCGACACGAAATAAGCACATTTTTTTGTTGTTGTTCTTCCATTTTTTAAAAAATTTTACTTGATTAATTCGGATTGACTCGTTTTACATTTAATTTTAGTGGATTAATATTTCTGCAGATGTTTTCTGCATACACAAGTCCTCAAACTCGAAATCTGTTTAAGCGATATCAAACTGCTTACTACTTAGATCAACCCACTAGTAATGAGCATAAATCTTTGTTATTCGATTTTAATTTTAAAAATATATCTGTCTGAAACATGTATTTGATATATATTTAGTTTTGTTCAAATTCATCTATAATCATCCTAAATGATTAATTTAAATTCATTTATGCCCGCTAATATTTTTTTGATCTTTTTAATTAATATATATATATGATCAAATATTTAGTAGTTATGAGTATTTTATTAGATTTTAAGAAATTTCTATTAAAATTTTAAATATAGTCAACTTGAATTATTTTTAATATTTACATTCTAATAATATATTTAAGAAAAAATATTTCATGCACCTACTAGCGATGTAACATTTTTTTTTACAAGTAGGTTTTAAAGTTGTCACACGTTCTATTTAGAATTTATGATTTAAAGTTTAAGGTGTAAGGCATCAAATATGATATGTGGCAGTCTTAGAACCCTAATTGTAGAAGAAAAAAATTTCACTGTCAATGTATTAAATAATTACTATATATATGATATACGTTACATAATATATTAGAGTCATATAACACTAAAACATCATAGAAATGTAAAACAAGTCTGGTTGAGCTTGAGTTTTTCAGGAAGAGCCTAACTATTCTTAATCATGCTTTATACTATCTTTAAAGGTTGTATTTTTTAATTAGTCTTAAGATAATTATAATGTAATTTTTGTTCGTACAACATAAGTGTTTTTTAAAATTTAATATTTTTATTCAAACACCGTCAAATACCGACTGAGCATGAACAATGGATACTTGAAATTATTTTACCATTTGCCAAAAATAATCAATTCTTTTACTTATATCAATGACAATTCTAGTTAGAAGAAAAAGAAAAAAGAAAATTGAAAAAAATATGTAAATATAAATTTATTTTATTTTCTGTCTTTTTAATTTTTGTCATTTGTACACATAATTTTAATAAGTTGGAACTTTTTAAGATTATGTCACATAAAGAGTTGAAATGATAAATTTTTATAGAAAACATTAATTTTTTAAAGGGTTGAAGAATAAAAAAATTAAATACTATTATTTATGGGGTTTAAATTTGATACACATGCTTTTACATAAGGCTGATATTTTTATTATAAATTAAAATTAAACATAAACCCTAAAAAACTAAACCATAAACCTTAAATTATAAACACTAACCTTAAATTCTAACCACTGCAACTTAAACCCCTAAATTCTAAATCCTAAACTAAACCCCTAACCTTTAAAACTAAAAAATTTTAATTTACCCAAACTGCGCATTGAAACTTTTTTCTAATTTATTTTATGACTTGAAGGATAACATTTTAAATGAGATATTTTTAAAATTTAAAATGATAAATTTAGGGATTCCGTTGTATGATACAACTTAGAATGAAAAGGAAAAAGTTGTTTTCATTTTAGCCACGTGTCATTTCACCATTTGGTCAAACAACGGCCAACGTTTATCATTGGTTGGATTGCCCAACAAAACTTTCAACTCATTTCCGTGGCCATACCAAATCCTAATCCAATCCCCCAAACAGATAGAATATTTCTTCCCTATTTAAGACCCAGATCCAAACTCAAAAAGGTCCCCAAAACCCGACCTGATCCGAAAATAATGGGAACGGAGATATCGGAGCCGTTGATTATCGACAAGGAAAGCATCGACGGCGGCGGTGGCGGTGGCGGCGGCATAGAGTCGGAGCACGTCCCGGAATGGAAAGACCAAATTACGATCAGAGGGCTCGTTGTGAGCGCCTTGTTAGAGACGCTCTTTTGTATCATCACGCAGAAGCTGAATTTAACCGCCGGTATTATCCCGTCGTTGAATGTCGTCGCCGGATTGCTCGGATTCTTCTTTGTGAAATCGTGGACTGGTTTTTTTGACGAAGTTAGGGTTTCAGGTCACACCTTTTACCAAACAAGAAAACACCGTCATTCAAACTTGCGTCGTCGCTTGTTATGGCCTTGCTTTTAGTGGTAAAATTGCTAAGAAGCCTTCAATTTTGTATTCGAATTTGATCATTTTTGGCTAATTTGGTTTCGTAATTATAATTCGTTTTACGGTGAAGAAAGGATTAGCTTGTTTATATTTTGTTTAAAGCTTACGGATTTAGCTGTAAGTGATTAAGAAATGATTATTAGCATTATTAGTAATTTGAAATTTTAAAGTTTTTTTTTTTATCATAATGTACGAAGTTGATATTATTGATGTAACTTGAAAGTATTGAGTAGGCTTAGTTTCTAGTGTTAAATTAAGTAATTAAATTGAATTTTAAGCTCATTAGCTCCTCTGTTCTGCTTTAATATATTTTCTTTGATAGGGGGTTTTGGAACGTATATGATTGCAATGGATGAGAAAACTTATCAACTTATTGGTGCTGATTACCCTGGAAAACGAGCTGAAGATATTAAGAACCCGGGGTTATGGTGGATGACTGGTTTTCTTTGATAGGGGGTTTTGGAACGTATATGATTGCAATGGATGAGAAAACTTATCAACTTATTGGTGCTGATTACCCTGGAAAACGAGCTGAAGATATTAAGAACCCGGGGTTATGGTGGATGACTGGTTTTATCATTGTTGTCAGCTTTCTTGGTCTGTTTAGTCTTACTCCTCTTCGTAAGGTATAGCCCTTGTCATCATATACATATTTTATGAGGGAGTTTAGACTTAAGTTAAAGTTTCATTTTTTGGTTTTTAAGGTGATGTTCTTTATATACTTAGTTTTGTTGAGTAAAGTGTCTGCGACTGTAATTTTGGTTTTGATTCCTTATATTCAATCTTCTTGTTGAATTAATTCTAGATGTTACAGGTTTTTTACTTATCAGTAAGTTTTTGTTCTTTGATAAAAAAAGCCCGGGTTATTGAGCACAGTATGCAATTTTAATTTTCTAATATAACCTTCTAATCTATCGTTGTATTTTATCAGGTAATGATACTGGATTATAAGCTTACATATCCAAGTGGGACAGCCACAGCAATGTTGATAAATAGTTTTCATACTCACTCTGGTGCTGAGCTTGCAGGGTACTTATTAGATACATTGTGTTTATTTTCTTTTCATAGATCCACATACACTTTCCATTAATGTAGCACTTAATCAGTAACTTAGTGGGAAAAAAAAAGTCATATTCTAATTAATTTATCAGAGTAGATAATGAAGAACAGAAGGTCTTTCCAATTAAAACAATCTTGCATTTATAACATCAATGAAACATCTGCTTAAATCATAAGCTCTAATTTATAAATAATTAGAGAGACTGCTGTTGATCTTTAACAACTAGATTGCTTTCTTTCTGATTATATACATGTACATACGCAAACATACATACATACATACATACATAAATCTAATATTTATGGTTTGTTACAGGAAGCAGGTTAAGTGTCTTGGAAAATATCTAAGCATAAGCTTCGTTTGGAGCTGCTTCAAGTGGTTTTTCGGTGGCATCGGAGATTCCTGTGGGTTTGATAATTTTCCCAGTTTTGGCTTAATGCTGTTCAAAAACACGTAAGTTCTCTCTTGTTTCCCATGTGAACTCCCTCCCCTTTTTTGCCCCTGTTGAAGGACTGCTCACGTATCTTATGGGAATGATAGAATCTTTATCGCCATTAGCTGGAGGGTAAAGTTTATGGTATTCAAATATTTTTCTGCATTATTATATGTATGGTCAGTTGGTCCTCCATAGTGATTAATATGGTACCAGTTGAGGTAGAAGAACTAACGGTAAAAAAAGGACCCATGTATTATGATGCCCTACATATTTCTATACTTATGGTGCACGCAATATATCATTTCTTGATTTATGTATGCTAGTAGCTTGGCATGTATTCAGACAGTAATTTGGATTTGAGTAAAATCTCATTCACATGATTGATGATATTTGTATAAATGTTTTAATGATATTGTTAACGTTTCACATGACCTCCTTTACAGGTTCTATTTTGACTTTAGTCCAACCTACGTTGGTTGTGGTCTTATTTGCCCTCACATAGTAAACTGTTCAGTTCTTCTTGGGGCTATCATATCTTGGGGTTTCCTCTTGCCTTTCATTTCTGCACATGCTGGGGATTGGTACCCTTCTGGCCTGGAAAGCAATAATTTTAAAGGTCTTTACGTGTATAAGGTACAGTAAAAATTATGGTGTCCTAAAGTTATTTTTATGGAAGTTTTTAGTGGTTCTGTCCTTACATTTACAGGTTTTCGTACACTTTCTTTTTCCATAATTGATATGTTCTCTTCTCGTAACTCTTCTAAAGTTTTCGGCATTATCACTTGTTCACAGGTCTTCATAGCTATTGCCCTTATCCTTGGGGATGGTCTTTACAACTTGATCAAGATAGTATATGTAACAGCAAAAGAAATTTGCAACAAGAGCACTCAACAGAGCAAACTTCCTATTGTTAATGAGGTTATAGGTGAGTATGCCCTATATTTTCCTTTGTTGTTGTGTATTAGTCTGCTTTATTGCAATGTTTTTCATAGCTTTTGAAATGCTGAAGTCATAGTCACCGCTGAGTGGCTTCTACTGATGTTGACATTCCTTGTGTAAAATTGTAGTTCTTGGTAAAACTCATTGATAGATGTAACTAAAGTGCCTTAATTTAAATATGTAATTTCACCTTGTCGGAACTTCTGAAACTGTTATGAACTTCTAGGCATAATGTGTATGCAAGTATCTTTTTCATTGTTCTTGAACCATTCTATTCTCCACTAAGGGTTTATTGAATTATTGTTGTGTTTCCACTTTCCACAGATGATGAGAGTTCTAAAGGGCTGGCAGAGCAGAGAAAAAGAGGAGATATTTCTTAAAGACAGGATACCTACATGGTTTGCTGCTTCTGGATATGTGGCCTTGGCTGCTATATCAACGGCTACTATTCCAATCATCTTTGCACCCCTGAAGTGGTATATGGTTCTTGTCTCATACATTATTGCCCCCGCTCTTGCCTTCTGCAACTCTTATGGAACTGGACTTACGGACTGGAACATGTCTTCCACTTATGGGAAGATTGGTCTTTTCATTATAGCTTCCTTGGTTGGAAGTGATGGTGGAGTCATGGCTGGCTTGGCTGCCTGCGGAGTTATGATGTCTATCGTCTCCACCGCATCTGATCTAATGCAAGATTTCAAGACGGGTTACCTCACTCTATCATCAGCCAAATCTATGTTTGTGAGCCAGTTACTGGGAACAGCCATGGGATGTGTCATTGCTCCACTCACATTCTGGATGTTTTGGACTGCTTTTGATGTCGGGTCACCCGATGGTCCATACAAAGCACCTTATGCAGTGATATTCAGGGAAATGGCAATTCTTGGTGTCGAGGGCTTCTCGGAGCTGCCCAAGCATTGTTGTTTGGCTTTATGTGCCGGATTCTTTGTAGGTGCTTTGCTTGTAAACCTCCAGTGGGATGTGACCCCCAAGAAAATTTCACAGTTCATTCCTATTCCAATGGCTATGGCAGTTCCATTCTATATAGGAGCTTACTTTGCGGTCGACATGTTTGTCGGAACAGTAATCTTGTACATATGGGAACGGATTAACCAGAAGGATGCAGAGGATTACGCAGGTGCGGTTGCTTCAGGTTTAATTTGCGGTGACGGTATTTGGACCATACCATCAGCCGTACTTTCTATCATGACGATAGATCCACCTATCTGCATGTACTTTGGTCCATCTTTGAGTAGTTGATTAGGAAAACCACTAGCTATGATATGTTACAAGCTGCAGCACTGTGTGTAGTGTATTGTAAGAAGTTGAAGGTCCCTTGGATTATGTACGTCCCTGGGCCAGGGCAATAGGGGCACCGGCCTAGGGCCCCCACTCTGCCCAAGGCTTATCCCAAAAAAATTAAAATATAGTTCTTAGTTTTTATGGGTGGATAAAAAAATCAGTGATAAATTTATATATAGTTGGATAAATTTCGAGGGCCCCAATAACAAGTATTAAAAAAATTAAATCGTAAGAGTATGCTCATATTAATAAATATTAGGAAGAATTGGGGCCTAATAATAAGTATTAAAAATAATTTAATTTTTAAGAGTATGTTCGTAATAACAAATATTAAAATTAAATTTTTTAATACTTTTTAATACTTTTTATTAGGGGACTTTTTTTCACGTTATTTATTATCATGAGCATACTTTTAAAATTTATTTTTTTAATATTTGTTATTATAGATGTACTCTTAATTTTTTTTCAATACTTGATATTATAGACATGTATTTAAATAGGGGTATGTAACTGCAACAGTGATCGTTATATAGCGGTAAAAGCACCATCCAAAACCACAATACCTGCAACCGTTTTGTCTACAATAGCATATATTATTAAAAAAATTTACAACTGCGATACCCATAGTGATAGAAATAATATTCGTTATGTCTACAACCGTGATAAACGTAACATGACCAAATATACGATCGCAATTTAAATTTCTAATTTAGGGCTCAATTTTTAGGTTCGCTCTAGGCCACTAAAATTTTAGAAATGACCCTGACATGTTCTTTCATATATCTTCATTCATGGATTTTAAGACAACAAACTCAGACTCTCAGTTAATTGGTTTCAGTAAATGGCTTCTATGAATCTGAATTCGTAGTTAAATTCAATTGGTTCATGTGATCACCTTTAAGTGATGATATTTGGAGAAATCGAATATCAGTGTATATATTAAGTATGGCACTGAAAATTGACTTTATTGTTTGAGTTTGGATCATATTAAGGTCTTGTTCGACAATATGCTTTTCAAACTGACGTTGGATTGTCGAACAGAAATCAATATCGAACGGGTCACCCCAAACGCTTCAAGCGGACGTTTTTCTGTTTGATTTATCTTAAAATGGGAGTTTACAAAAGCTGAATTTTTCAACTTCTCTGACTAAACGGGTGTTTTTATCCAAACGAGCGTTAGACAAATAATGCCGAACAAAGCTTAACTCTTGTAGTTATCCTTTGAGAGGTTAGACCTCTGATTTGAATTCCGGTATGAAGGAAAGCTCAATTTGGGAAAAATTAAGCCAAGTAATTATTCATGGCCAACCCCCGACTGCAAGGATATGGAGTGTAACACCTTAAATTCAGATGTCACATTTGGGCCTTAAGCTCAACCTGTTACCATAAAATTTTTTAATTCGGTTTAGCCCAATAAAATATGTTCCAAAAACATTTAAATCGAATAGTTGGAAATATAAATAAATAATTAAAACGTTACAATGAGCTCCAATTTAATTTAAAACATTTAAACATCTGATTTAATTAATACGATTCAAAAATAAGAATTACAGACTCGACCACGTAAGGTCCTATGAATACATAGCTCACTAAACACAAGCACCGTACTCTGGAAATCACCACATGCTAGAATCTCGTACTAATAATGATCATCGATCCCACAATCCGATGATCAACCTACGCACGAAAATAATGATTCCGAGCGTCGAGCTTACAAAGCTCAGTGATACACATCTACTCTATTATATTTCATGCTAATCATAAACATAAGCATGCAAGCTAGTACGAGCAATAATGAGAGATAAATAAACACGTGGCGCTACCACTAGTTGCCTAAACGCATGCTCTCATCATAGCAAAACATCATACATGGCCCACAAGGCCCAATCATACTCGGGATCTCAACAGCTCATCAGAGCGAAACACACAAAGTCATAACCACAAATTTAGAGTGAGGCCTAGTGTCACACAGCCTCGGGAACGTACACTCTGAGTGAGGTCCGATGTCATACAGCCTCGGGAACATACACTCTCTCTAAGTGAGGCCCGATGTCGCACATCCTCGGGAACGTACACCATACTCGGCATCTCTCCTCGAGTATCTTTAAATAAGGCTCGCTATTACACAGTGTCAGGAACGTACATTCGGCATCGTCTAACCACGGTGTTGCAACACACTATCTGGGTATTCAGATCCCAACAATCAAAGGTGACTCAACCAACCAAGTGTCCAAACCGCACACGACATTGACACGATTACCGTACGGCACATAGCATAACTCAATCCACCAAGCATCTCCCATGGTTGCTATTACCACAAGTCACCCATTTAAGTTTACCGACTTATTAATACATTATGGAAGTGTTTATTAATCATCGTCATTAATTATCTCCATTAATCCATATTATCTCATTAATATTCCATGTCAATTTTTATCTTTTTATTAGCATAATAGATTATTTCGTTCAGTGGGTACTTGTACTCACACGCGTACCAATACTAATATAGCTTACTGTAAATTCTTAATTTTCACAAGTACAAGTACAGATCGACCCGTACCGATATGACCCCTAATCGTGTACCGGTACAACTAAAGCTCGTACCGATACCCTATCACGGGTTCACACAATTTCGTCGAATTACTACATTACGCGTTGTATTCGATCCCTAAGCTTATGAAAGTCATTAGGGTTTGTTTACTAATGAATTCAATCAATTAATATTAATTACCAGCTTCATAAAAATTTAATCAAGTATTTATCCCTTAAGCATAATTCTCATCGAATCACGTTAATTTATTTCGGACAAACATATAAGGCATCACAATTATCAATCAATCAACCAATCACCAAGTAATTATACAAGCATCTTAAACGTGCTTACACGGTCTCTAAAGCCTCCATGAGTCTCACCATATTCGCAACATCATCATACATCTCATAATTATCGAGTTTCATAATATCGGTCTCTACTCATGCTTATTAATCATCTACCTATTTTGCATACACTAACACGCAAAGCAATCACATTTATGATGTTCATGAAGCAATAAGAGTTCGAGGTGTACTAGCCTCAAGCACTAGTGATAAATCATCATCCAAGCTTTCCGATTACTCCGCTTGGTCCGATATTCGATCTCGAATAATCCTCATATAAAAATGAATACGAAAATACATTAATTTCCTACATCTCCTAATCAAAACACAAGGTCAAACGCATAAATACAGCTTATCGAATTCAAATTTGGCAAAACAAATTGCGCTAACGAACTCAAAACGTCGAAAACCCCCCGGGTAGGGTCCTTAGAAAAAATCAATGGTCAGTCAACAGTTGGTGAATAGCCTTGGTGATCTGGTGCGAAGCAGGTGCATGTGAGCTATGGTGCACCCTAGGAGAGAGATCTAGTACGTACATGTGTACGAAGGTTGCGGTGCACCCTAAGGAGCCGGATCTAGTGCGGAGTGGCACATGCAAACCTACATACACCTGCCCTCTGTAGCTGTCGCACACCCACGCGCAAGCGGAGGCGCGTGCGGTGACCTCTGATGACAGGAAATGGCAGGCGAGCTCCATATATGCTCTTCTTCGACCAAAAAATTTAACGGTGCCCTTGGCTCGCGACGATGAACGACGGTTCCTGGTGAACAAGCTTAACTGAATTTTTTTCTTCTTACTTCGGCGAGTGGCGACGACGACGGTAATGCGACGATCATTGACCGATGCATTTCAATAGGTTGAAGGCGATGGCGATAGCAGTGTAACCTACGACAGCTCCAACGACGGCCAATCAATGTTCAAAGCCTCCCCTACACTTTTCTCTCCTCTCTCTCTCCACCAATATTCTTTTTCCCCATTTCCCCCTACCAGCCACTTTATTTTAAACTTATTGTCTTCCAAAAATAATGAACAATTTGCTAATTAACTCCTTTTTTCCCTTATTTTCAGTTTTGATCCATAACTTAAATCTTGTTCACCTTACTCCTCAGGTTCATTTAATTAAACTTCTAAAAAAAATAAATTCTTTAAATTTAAATCTTTAATTTTAAGGGTCCAAACCCAAAACCAAAGCCCAATTCACTAATCCAAAAATTAGATCGCTAAAGTTGAAACGTTCAACAGTGCAGCTTCAAAGATAGATGATAATTCACGAAACAAAATGATAACTTATATGGGGATTTTAAGACAAAACTGAAAAATAGAGATGTGAACAACAGTTCACGACAATTGGAGAAAAAAGAATACAGAAAAGTAAGGGAGACGAGTGGGAGGAGGAGGGAGAGAGAAGGGTGCTGTGATTATTTGAAATGAAAAGACATGTTAGCTGAAAAATCAAAAGATATATCTATTTCAATGGGTAAATTATTAAGTGTGTCACTGAGCTTATTAGGATTTTTCAAAAATAGTACTAGACTTTTAAAGATGACTGTTTTATCTTGAAACTATGAAAAGTTATAAAATGACTTCCAAATCTTTGCAAACAATTTAGTTTAGTCCTAATTTCACAATTCATTCCTTTAAGCTCGAAACTTCCATTCCCGAATTCAGGTTGTAAAAATTATTTTATTTTCTGTTTATTTTTTTAAAAAAAAATTAAGTTTACTTGCAATTGTTTTTATGTACTAGTAATTTATAATTTAAATTTTCTATGACTTGTTCAATTTACTCTTGACTTATATTAATTGTATTTATTGTTGATCGGTGAACTACCAAATCAAAATTTCTGGATCAGTACCTAGTTATGAGATATGAACCGCCGGCTTATGATATGATAATATCCAGCTTTCTTAATCATTGAAAACTGAAAGAAAAATGTGATAATTGTTCTTACATAGCAATGGAAAGCTCCGCAAGAATAGAGGAGCCCCAAGTCAATGGATTGTGCTCTACCAATTTGAGTTGGTTCTACTAATAATTGTTCCTCCCAATTTTCTTCTTCTCAAATAGAAATTCAATTTTAGTTAATCGTCAGTAAATTATTTTAATTGACCGATAAATTCGAGTAATTTAATTTTTTATCATACCAACTAAATCGAATAATTGAAATATTAGGTTTATATAATTATTTTTTACTTCTCTCACTAAAAAATTTCAATAATGGTTTGATAAAAGTAAAAAAAGAACAACTAAAAAAGTCAAAAAATACAACTAGAGACAATAATATATATTTTCTCTATGTATTTAAGAACAATTGCTATAATACTAATTTTTTATAAAATTTTAATTAGCTCTCTATTTATCATTTTCCCCTATATATTTAAGGATAATTGTTAGAACATCATTCTTTATATTTATATATATATATATATATTTCAATTGGCCCTATTTATCGAGTAAAAATAGAAACATTTTTCTTTTATATTTGTGTTGGGTCGGGTAATGTCGAAGGCATATTTTACATTAAAATTCGAGTTGAGTTTCGGGTCATGTGGAACCTCCCTAAACTTAGGCTTGGTGTTGGATGGAGGACTGTACTAATCAGACTAGGTTTGAATAGTCTAAAGGTGATTAGAAGGTAGTACATGTTTATATATATTTTTAACCATTTGACAATGCGCATACACCTTATAGACAAAGCGATTTAAACACGTGTCTCCTAAAATGAATATAATCCGTTTTTTTACTGGGACACTTGTTGAGTTCTAACAATTTTTTTTAATTTGATAGTTAAAACTAGAATACACCCAATATTTTAGTGACTAATGGGTTAATTTACTCTAAACCCTTGTCTTCACATTCTTTTGCCAAAAACGGTGGGAAAAAAACTCTTTGAGAGTTTAGGAATATTTTCAGGCCACTTTCTTCTTCCATAAAGGAGGGTTCCTTTTTTTTTTTTACCCATCAATGGATCCCAAGGACTTCAAGCAGCAGCCTCCACATGAATTACCCAACTTCTTAAGCCTACCATCACAACCCCAACAACAACAGCTTCAAAACACAGTTGAGAACAAAGCAGCTGAAACAAAGGATGTTCTTGCTGTTGTTGCAGATAAAGAAGAAGGAAAGAAGCAACTTTTGGCCCCAAAGAGAGGTTCCAACAAAGACAGGCATAAAAAAGTTGATGGAAGAGGAAGAAGGATTAGGATGCCTGCTTTATGTGCAGCTAGGATCTTTCAGTTGACTCGGGAATTGGGTCACAAATCCGATGGGGAAACGATTCAGTGGTTGTTACAACAAGCTGAACCATCGATAATAGCCGCCACGGGGACCGGAACGATACCGGCATCGGTTTTGGCTGCAGCTGGTGGCTCGGTTTCGCAACAAGGGGCTTCTTTATCAGTGGGGTTGCACCAAAAGATGGAAGAGTTAGGGGGGTCCAGTGAAGGGTCAGGGAGCAGTAGGACCAATTGGGGGATTGTTGGTGGTAATTTGGGGAGACCCCATCATGTGGCAGCAAACGGGTTATGGCCTCCCGTCAGGTTGCAGTCATCATCTGGTCCATCTACAACAAATTTAGGCAGTGAAAGTTCTAATTATATACAGAAAATTGGGTTTCCTGGTTTTGACTTGAGTACTACTAATATGGGTCAGCTGAGTTTCACTTCAATCCTGGGTGCGGCTAACCAGCAGCTCCCTGGTTTGGAACTCGGGTTGTCTCAAGATGGTCATTTTGGAGTTTTAAATCCTCAAGCCTTGAGCCAGATGTATCAGCAGATGGGGCAGGCTAGGGTGCACCATCAGCAGCAGCAGCAACCACCTGCTAATGATGATTCCCAAGGATCAGACGAGTAAAGTTATCAACTTTGGGAAAAAGTAATGGTTTTCAGTATTGTATAATTGGAGAAAAATGGATACTTTGATTCTCAGAATTCTATGGTGAGTGGATGTATATTTCCCCCCCCCCCTCTCTCTTTCTGCACTGCATCACCCAAATTTCCATTACAGAGGTGCTCTTTCTTGATTCTTGCCCTATGTTGATCTAGCATCAAACAAGTGTTAACTGTTTTGTGCCTAATTGGTTTCGCTGTGGAATTCTGCAGGTGGAGCTTTGCACTGCCTGTTAGCATGGTTTTGGGGTTATATTCTAGGGGAATTTAATTGTTTTCTTCTTCTCTTGGTCTGGATGGAGTTGAAATCAGTTTGCTTGTGAAATTAAAAATAGAAATTTGCAGTCATACATATTTCCTCTTAGATAAAGTAAGAACTTTTATTTGTCTAAAAGTACATATAAAGGCCCAATTATTGATTATTTCTGGATGCTAAAAGCATGCATGTTTCCTGCTATGGCATGTCTTCTAACATATAAGAACCTAGTTCTTTTGTCATCACTTCTTAGAATTTAACATTGAGCAAGGTTATATATATGAGACTTGTCTCAAAATTTCTGCAAAATTCTCTTGGTAAATTTCTTTAATCAGTCGTTAATTATTCTAGAAAGTCTTTTATGTTATGCAAAGCATGACTAGCCGTCTTACAATGGTGCAGTTTCAGGCAGTCTTCATTATCCAAACTGTCATAATTTACTTTTCGTAGCTCAGAATATTCTTAGTACTTAAAAGGATTGGACAACATCGAAGTATCGGTGATAGCAAATAGCCTGCTTTTTTCTTCTTTCAACTGCAGTTTCTAACCTTGAGTAGCAATTTCCAACTTCTGAGTTGATGAGTGCTTATTTAACATCAAATGGCCAAGTAAGTTCTCTAAGTTGCCTTATTAACCGATGTTCCTGGTACTTGTGTGAAAAACTTTTGACTCTAAGCTATTAAAGAACCAAAGAACCACTTTTTTACAAAGCTTCTGGAGTTCCTTTTGCCTAAGAGCTTTTTTCATCAACTTTGAATGACAACATTGTGTACTGATAGTCTGATATTTAATTTAAACATAGCTGTATACACTGAGGTATACTTCGAACGCTCATGCATCCTACTTATGCTACCTTGACTTGGATTTGGACTATCCACTTGCATGCATGTTTGAAATGAATTGGTGATAAAATTTAGGACTGGGAGAACTAGAGTTCCTCTCTTGAACTGATAAAAGTCCTTGCATTTTGAGATGTTGAGGTTCTTTTCTTTATAAACCGGTCCTTAATTAGCGCAGTGACTTCTCTTTTGTGAAAACTCATGGACTCTGGCACAAACCAAAGTTGGCAAATTTGATGAAACTTCTTTTTCCTAAAATACTTGATAGTCCCTTAAAAGAAATCAATTACTATGATCCTCAACATTTTTGGAACTTGGAGATTTTGAGTGTATTGAAATTGACTGTTGAGGTTAATTTTCTGCTCCACCATTTCTGCTATTGGCATTTGCAAGCCTTTTGTCTTCGTTTTCTGTGTTAAATCATGAGGCAAGACTACAGTGGTCCTTGGATTTTTGTCACTTGTAAATTTTGAATGAATTGAAATTGAGTGTTGAGATTGATTTTGTGCCCCACCATTCTGCAATTGGCATTGAAGTCTTTTAACTCCATTTGCTGAGTTTGTAGGTAGAGTATCTTCCTGTTGTATTTTCCATACTGCATTCATTGTTAAATTTCTCACACACTTTCTTGTGGTACACAAGTATAGGAGAATATTAAATCTTAACATTTAGTTTTGGAAAAAACTTTGATACAGGCCGTGTAAACTTTAATTTACACGTGCCTTTTAGTTTTAGGGGTTAAGGTTTTAGTTTATGGTTTAAAGTTTAGGGGTTTAGGTTGTATGGTTTAGAATTTAAGGTTAGTGTTTAGAATTTAATGTATAGAGTTTAAGGTTTAGTGCTTAGTTTTTTAGGGTTAGGGTTAGGGTTAGGAATTTGAGTTTTATGGTGTAAATACACATGCTTGTGTAAAATTAGTTTTACACAGTCTGTGTATCAAAGTTTTACCCTTTAGTTTTACTCATTGCGCCATGTTGACTTTTTGCAGAGTTTTAGGGAAAAAATTGTGTAGTGTAAAGTAATTTAAATGACAAGTTTGCCCTTAGAAAGTTGACTTTTATTTTTATTGGAAAACTAAAAAAGATAGAAAAGTAAATTTGCGTTAAAAAAGTTGATTGAGTTTTTCAAAGTGACAATTTAAGTAGGACAATTTTAAATCACAAAAGTGACAATTTTGTTGAGAAAAATGGAGAATTATTTTAGGGTCCAAACTCCAAAGTGTAGGGTGCATTAACCTCCTAATACTTAAAATTGACTTGGAAGGCCTGGATTGGTTTTGCTATTGTGCCTACCAATTATGAAAGCAAACAAAAAAGAAAGGAAATCCCACATCGCTCAGGTTTTGTCAAATTGAATTGCTTAAATATAGTGTAAGCAGCAATTTTGTTTGCCGAGCTTAGTAATCCAGGCTTGTGACCCAAGTGGGGGCAATAAGGTTAAGGCACAATGGTCTTTTTTGGCCCACGGAGCAGGATCCATAGCGGCAATAACTTGTCCTGCCCATTCCAAGCTTGGAGTTGGGCCGTGGGACCTGTGCGAAAGCTTTGATCTCTTGGGCTCTTAGGGTGGAAGGCACAGCGTGAGGCTAGATTCACAGAGCAGCGAAAATTTCCCGTTCTCGGCAGTGGAAGGATTACAGGACGGTGCCTTCTTGGGATTCTCAACATGGTTCCTTGGGTTAACCACAACTGGACCCTTAGCTTTTTTTTCCCACCTATTCAGATTGTGTTAACATTTCTCTATAAATACGAAATTATGTTTATAATTTAATAAATTTGACTCAAATTTTTTTTAGAGTTTTCAAATAAAAATTCGAATAACTTAAAAGTTTTAGTAATTAGTCGATCAATTTTGAAGTTGAAGTCAAGTTGGAAATTGATTGATTGAAAAATTACGACATGCATAGGATAGTATTAAATAAAAAGACGAGATTAAAACGGACGACACATTATTACAATACTTTTAAATAAATATTAATTAGTTATTGAGATGCATTGATATACATACCGATTTTGGTTTTTACAGATATTGAAGTGAATGTTGTGAGTGTGAATTCGGGTCGCAATTGCTTCAAAATGTGTTCGACTTCCTATGGACATTATGAGTGCAATGTCGATTCCCTGAAATATGGTTAAACAAAATAAAAATAGGGGCAAAATGAGAGGGATTGAAGACAAAAAATGAATGGGTTAATCAACGCAAATTTCAATTTGTTTTGAAATATGATTAATTGTATGTCGAGTCCTTGAGAATTTTAATATTTACCTGAAAATCATTAAAAAATTAATGATGTGTAACGGTGTATAATGTTAGTGATGTGTGTACGTTCTAGAATTCTTCTAAATAAAATCTTAGAAGTCACCATATTGGTTCATAGATATAGGATTTAATAATACTTTGTAAAATTTTCCTCATTAAACTAAAAATATTATTTAATTATTTTAAAATTTTCAAGTATCATTATTATTAATAAATATATTTTTAGATAAATTTGTTGTATTATCCAAGGAGCAGGAAAATAACTGTTACCCAAAAATGTGTACAAAATTGTCAACTATGGGATCAATGGATACCCCAATTGAAGCATAACTTGTCATGAAACTTGTGGTAAGTTTCGAAACTTATCACACAACCAAAATGTTATACTTTTTGATAACATTTTAGGTTAGTGGTAAGTTTCAAAACTTGTCATGAAACCACCAACTTAAGATGTTATACTTTTTTATAATATTTCGGTTGTGTGGGTAACATTTTATGTTTGAGTTTTCTAACATTTCGATTGCGCCATTTTTTAGTCTTAAATTAAGGCGTCGCACCCTAGACTTACCGATTGGAAGAGCAGACAAAACCAATCAATGGAAATAAAGACAAAATAAAGTAAGATAAAAAGTGGCATGCAAGCATGTGCTTACCGTAATGCAGGAAATACAGTAGTAGTTTAAAACCTGCACATACTGCATGTAAGAGGGAAAGAGAAGAGGTAGCAAAAAGTTCATTTAATATGAATAGTTTGAAGTATAAAAAGATTAGTGAATTCTTAATGTGTATAAATGAGGTCAACAAAAACAACAGCTTCGAGTAACAAACACGATAACAACGGAAAACATTTAACTATGAATCTGATCATCTGCATTTGATGTTGCTGAGGGGGGTTCTTGGACTCGTAAGGTTTGTCAGCTTCACAATTTTGTCTATTGTACTTTGTCCTAAAAGGATAGTTGATATTGCTAATTTTCTCATAATTTGTTCTGAAAATAAACAATAACACTAAAAAAATTATAAACTATTGGTGTTCAGTATTATACTGTCAAATCTGAGTGGCGCAGCGGAAGCGTGGTGGGCCCATAACCTACAAGTCCTAGGATCAAAACATGACTCTTTCTATTCCCCAATACTAAAAAAATCAAATCTTAAGCCCTAACCCTATACCCTACCCCTAATTCTCTTAACCCTAAACTTAATTTTTTGTGTAGGACCCGAAAAGAGGCAGAGGATTTCTATTCAATTTTTAACTCCGACAGGAAAGTGGTGAATGCAAATTCTTCTGGATAAGTTACCCGTAATTGCACCAGCATTACTAGCAGCACTAACATGGTTTCCAGTAGAATCTTGTGATGCAGGTGCTTTCTGTGGAGGTTGATGTTTGCCTATGATGGGTTCGCCTACAAATGATAAACGGATATTAGATAAGCTAATCTGACAAATCATTATTGGTTAAATGAGACATTTAAAAAATAAAATCACTTCTAAATCAACATATGATGGGTCTCTCCCAATTGATTTAAGAAACTTATCAAGGCCATGGACATTAAGAGCTGGAAACTAAAGACCAATGAGAAGTTAGACCAACCAGGCATCTATAGAGTGATACTGGCCAAGTATCCCCATTGGTCTCCAGTGACATAAAAGCCATAACCAAATGTTGGTCCCCATTTTCTATGAGGAATTCTAGACCACAAAAGACTAAATTATATAGACCATAAGAACTTATAGCTTCATAATTGTAACAAACCAACGGACAATGAAGGATATTAAGGAGGCAGCAAGAATCAAATTGATGGGTCCACTTAAGAGTTTTTTATGCATTCCCTCTAATTTGAATTACCATAACTAAATAAAGGAGAACCTGCCATGCAGGCTTGTGCTGCATATGTAATATAGAAAGCCAATTTGGTTTTAACAATTCTAATACACCCACTAAATCCCTCTTGATATAATCTTTTAAAGAGAGAAAATATGATAACAAGATTCGGTTACGCGGTGGTAGAAACAGTTTACTGCAAGTTTGTCCAGTGAATGTCGACAAAAGATGGTTTACATACCTAAAATGAAAATTAAAACGAGCATGCTAACCACTTCCATCTCGTTCAACAACCTTCTTCAATCCAAATCATTATCATTCTGAGATTCATAGTCTTCAAGTTCAAGTTACTTGGTATAATCACCAGAAGTATGTACCCGGCAAAGCACACGGTATAATCATATTATTCAATAGCAATAGGCAAACAAAAACTAAATCCGAACATTTACAATCCCTTCCCCATCCTTATGCTGCTACTTCTTTTTACAAGAAAAATGACCTTTCCTTCATAAGTTTCGACCTGAATCTAGTATTAAGGTATAGTATTCCACGAATCTCTATGAACCACTTTCATGGCAAAAGGGATATCAATTGATTGCATAAACAGAGCTGTAAGATTTGCAAAAATAAAAATAAAAAAAATTTAGACCATTTCTTGATTTGTTCCAATTTTATCGGATGTCCCCGAAGGGACGAGCTTATCTCTGCTATTTATTGTATATGAATGCTTGTACTGTTAAGTTCTTTAGCAATGTGGGATGGGATGTTTGGTTCGTTTCTGACTATGCAGTGAACGATGTAACTGAGGCACATCAGATGGTTGGTAAGTCTGATTATGAATGGGTCCCACTCCGACACATCAGCCCTTTCCCCAGGCAAGCTCAGCTGATCGCACGTACTCCTATTAGCTTTGGAAAGAAAAGGGGTAAATCAAGGTTTAATCCTGAACTTTGTAAAGTTTTCCAAATGAATCCCTAAATTCTTTTTCTAGATTCATATTAGCCTCGAAACTTATCAACTTTATTCAATTTCAGAACTTCGATTCGGCTAAATTATTATGACATGATACTTTAAATTATACAACACCATTACCTAAAATTTTAAATATATTATTTTTATTATAATATTCAGCTTTCATATATATATATATATATATATATATATATATATATATATATCTTTCAGATTTATATATATACACACATTAATTTTCAAGCAACTATATGAAACGATTGAAAATATCACATCATCATTTTAGAATGGAATTTAAGTTTAAAAATCAAATTAACAAATTTAATTCTGAGATACAACCTGAATAGAAGAAAAAGGAAGAACACAAGTCAGAGGTAAACATTCATGTGAATATTGTCAAGTTTTGATAAGCTAATTTCATTTCTATTAAGCCTAAAGACATTCGATTTTAAAGTTATCAGAGAGCGTGAATAGAGGAAAAGAGGTACAGAGGATATAACTGAATCGGTTAGATTTTTTTAGTTACATTGAGTTATTAAAGGTAGCCATGACATTGAAGTTGCTTGTTGGGAATGTTTGTCACTGTAAAATATGTAAAAACAAAGAGGGCATGCATAAACATAAGGTGAGAGATGAGTGAATGCAAACACAAAAGGCAAAAGGGAAGTGTCTTTGCCTTTCTGTCTTCAAAATATTCAAGTCGTTTATAAATAAAATTGTTCAATGAATGTGTGACAATGACATTCAATTATCTTTTTTTTCTCTCTTTCGATTGTATAAGAAAATAAACATACAAATAAAAGGAAACTCAAAAATTGGTTCGCTTTTTTAGAATTAAATAATCTTAAGTCTCAAACACTTCGATTTTGAGAGCTTGTCTATTCACGATTCATCAATTTTGATCGATAAGTCTTCATTATTTTATTTTTGCCAAAAAATCCTAAGTCACAAAAAATTATCTCAAAACACTATGATTACGAAGAACTATCTATTCGAAAGTGAAATCAAGACTCTAACTCCCCAAAATTAGCCCCAAACACTTCGCTTTTACTTGTAATGACGACTTGGGTAAAAAAATACAGAGATTGAAGACGTCATTAATGGAGGATACTTTATTTAACATGCGACTCGAAAATAGTTACAGAATTAAGTGTTAGACATCTATTTTGACAAAAAATAATTTAAACACCTAAAAACCCAAGAGAAAGGGTTTGAATTTGAAGACTCACATGGAGAAGTTGATTATATATTTCCCTATGGGATAATTAGAATTTTTTTTAATAGATCTTACATACGTAATACAAAAATAGACGCTAAGTTTTTCTGTGTGTTTCTTTAATATATATATATAAAGGTTAATGAAAAACTTTAAAGAAATAATTAAAAAATATTCAAACATAAGAAGGGCCTAATGAGATTTTTAGTTTTTAAAAGATCAAATGTTGAGTTTTTAAAATTTTGGGGGCATTTAAATATTTGAAATGATCTAATTATACTTTTACAAAATTTAAAAGGTCAAATAATTGAATTTTCAAAATTTTGCGGGACCATGGACCCGTCGGTTCTACCAAGTTTCTCCCGCTGCTTGTAATAATGATCAACTAGAATGTTTTGCCCTCTTCGGTAGGGTTTGATTTTAGGGTAAAGTACATAAATGGTCACTAAATTATTTCAATAAATATAAAATGGTCACTAAACTTTAAAAAGTTGCATAGTATGCAATTAATTTTAGTTTCTGTTACAAATGGTCATTGAACAGTTAATTGCCGTTAAGTTGGTGACATAACAGTTGCGAAAATTTGTATAACAACATATTTAATCCTCAATATTTACATATTCAATCAATTTAGACATCAATAATGAGGGTTAAATTATGACTAAATTGATTGAATGTGTAAATATGAATAATTAAATGTGTTATTATTCAAATTTTTGTAACTGCCACGCCATTCACTGAACCACAATTAAAAACTCAATGATCATTTTGTAACAAAAATCAAAGTTTAATGCCCATTATGTAACTTTTGAAAGTTTGGGGGACCATTTTATATTTTTTGGGATAGTTTAGTGACCATTTGTGTACTTTACACTTGATGTTGTTTATATGTTTTATGCATTCTTTTAGTTCCTTTTAGTTGTAAATAATTTAATCCATAGTCTATATATATTGTCTAAGGGTCTTTAGCTTAGACACCTGTTTTTAACACAATTAGTTGAATTAAATGGTGAAAGACCAATTTCCTTTTACACCAGTATTGTTGTAGTAGCTCTGGAATTTAGAAGACCATTCTTTTGCTGCTACTTAAACTAAATTTATTATTTATTCAACAGCATAACATGGGTCATGGTTTTTAAAATCTATGATTATGAACAAAATTTTAAAAAAATATTAAATGTAGCTGTATATATGAAATCTGAGGCAGAAAAGGAAAATGTGAAACTCTGGTCCCTCTGCTGAAATTTCATTGAATTGAATATAGCTGTATTGGTCATGTTTGTATCTAATATTTACTTTGAATGCGATAATGTAAAATGCGGGTGTTGAAGATCACCTCTGCTGAAGGTTCATTGAATTGAATATACCTGCGAATCACAACCAGACGAACTTCTGCGATGCGAACAATCACTATTGACCATATGTTGACCACATGCGATCCCTGCGAATACATCTTACGGACGATCATCAACTACCACGTGTTGGTACATGTGGTCTCATCTGATTACAAATCAATCTAAGCTATTATTTTTCTCTATAAATAGCCATGTAACAGAGAGTAAATGAACGATTACTGTTTACGCCAAAAAACCCATTTACATACGTTCACTTTACCGGTTAACAAAACGTCGCTTTTGTATTTTTTTTTACAAGTAGATAGATAACCAGAAGCCTTTTTTTGTACATTACAATTTTGGGGAGGGAATGCTATTCAAAGCAAATCCTGGTCATTGAGTAAGATAAACAACTTAAATAAGTCAAATTTTGATATTAGTCAATATACCGTATATAAATAATTAATTTAGCTTAATTTAATTATTTTTAAACTAAACTACATGAATCACAACTTAATCAACTTAATTATAAAGGTTTTAATTTGAACACCAATCTTTTTAATTTTGTCATTCAAACCACTTAATCATTCAAATAGTATTAATTAAACCGCCTACCATTAAAATCTAACATAAGGTAGTTTCCTCTATTCTCTAATTTAATCTTTTTAGTCCTAACTTCCAAAATGATCGTTTGCATCAAAATAGAGTAAAACACGCATTTGCATCTAATATGACAGGTCAGTTCCTGTGTCCATCCCATGCTCTTTACTAAAAGAAATTCAAATTACCATTACAAACTACAGTTTGAGACATAATTTTCACGTTATACCATATATAGAAGAAATCAAAGTTTTGTAATCCAAATGTGGATGGAAGTTGCAGTTGTTAATCTGCAGAATAACCCCCACTTGCATCTGCTCATTATTTTTACTGTTACAGACCGGGGGGAATTGATTTTCAAATGAAATTTCATTTATGAGGATCTAACTACTACAACAACAACAACAAAACTTCGTCCCCGTAGTTTGGAGGATGAGATCAAAACCATCGTCTTGACAAAACCAACAGTTTCTTTTCCTCCGAAACAAAGGAGTTGATAAAATGTTCTCAATGCAAAAATTAATAATACCTCCAACCAGCCTGAAACCATTCATTCAAGCTATTTTCCACAATCCTATGTTTATTAGTCTGGGTAAAAGGGTTTTGCAACACCCTACGCCTTGGCAAGCACCGCAGCAGGAGGAGCGACACCACCAGTGGTTGGCCTGAAAGATTGCAGAAATCCCACTAGCATAAACTCTAATCACATGAAATCTGTATTAACAGAGTATGGTGTTTTGTAACTATAACGGGAAGAACTTACAGTCCCACAAACACTTTGAAGGCATCATAGATACCCCACTGAGCTCCAGTTAGAGTTCCAATCATCACAATACGGAGGGGAAGCCCACGGGTAAACAGACCCCACAATCCAAGCTTCTTCACGGCCTGCATAAGCCAAGAGGCAGAAGAATGGGTCCAGGTGAAGTAAAAATTAATTCATGTGAGAATTAAGTATCAAACGGATGGTCCGAGGTTCAGAACTTACATCCCCAACAGTTGCCCCTTTGGCATTGTTAAGGAAAGAGACAAGGTTATCAGCAGGATGAGAAACAATAGCACAGAGGACACCAGCTACATAACCACCAGCAAAACTAACACCGAGTTGCAGAGATTTGCTGCACTGGTCCTTTGGAGTGGGAATACCATACTTGTAGATCATCTCAACAATAGTTTCAAAAGAAGCAAATTTCATCATGGTATCTGAAAGACAGGAAGAGCATCTCAATAATCTTACATTTTGCGGTAACTAGCAAATGCTTAGAACTATGAACAAAAAAATAGTTGGTTAAAGAAGGTAAGGAACAAATGTTAATCAACAGGTAGAAACTCCTAAGCAATGAGAAATAACAATAAATCTAGCAATTAGCAAAAAGTACATGGCAACTTACATGGAATCTGACGACCCCAAAGAGGAACAATACCCTTGTACAATCTGCAAAGGGAAATAGTTAGAGAGTTCATTCCAAAAGACATTTCCTTGTACTGCTTAAACGGATAATTTAACAACATCCGGAGAAGCATACCCCAAAGCACCTTCAGATCTGACAAACTTGCGAAGACCATCAGACAGACCCCTAGCAAAACCAGGCTGGGTTTGAACCCTGACCTTGACTGCCTCAAAGGGGCAAAGTGCAACGTCAGCAATCACCTCAGCAGATGCAGAGCCTGCAAGATAAATCAGAGTCTTGTACTTGGCGAAATATTCAGGTCCAGCAAGGTCAGAATAGTACTTCTTGAAAAACTCATAGAATCCGAACTTGCATGCACCCTGTGCGCTGTAACCAAGTAGAGTAGGAACCCAACCGCGGAAGAAGCCTCTCAGTCCTTGCTCCTTTAGCAGAACTCCAAAACCAGATGAGATGCTTTTGTACTTTGCAGGGTCAATCTAGCAAAATAACAGTGAACAGTCCATATGTCAACTTAGATCACCTCATTAAATCCAGGTTACATAAAAACAAATCAACAAAGTACCATCAACTGTTCGAAATGTGCATTTTCAATCTTGATGCCAACTTCTTTCCACTAATTCAAATAACTTGATACAAATTTTCTTAAAACATGTGGTGATACGACATACACACCTCTAACATTTTTTTGTATAGTTGGACAGGTATTAAACTTTTTTATATTTTTTAAATGTTCAAAAAATTTGTCCAACTGTACAAAAAATGACAAGCTATATCTGTCAAGTCATCATATACTTTTTTTAAAAATAAGCCAAAAAAGGTTGGTCTCAGAACTAAAAATACACATTTCAAAAAGTCGAGACTAAAAATGATTAAATTATAGTGAAGGGACTAAATTCGTCAAACACACCGTACTTAGACCTAAAGAATTTGACTTGTCCATGAATGTAAAGTCATGAGGTGCTTTAATTACTAACCATTACAATGAAACATAAGCTAGATTAACAGCTATAAATGAAAACAAGTATTCATATAACAAAACTACCCGGTAAAATTTGGGAAATCCGTCTACAAACAATAAAAGATTTACAACTACAAATGCTATTAGTCTCTTAGATACTAGTAAGTAACATGATGCACAAAAATTAGAATCAATGAGTGTATCTAATACGTATATATATATTTGGATAAAAAGTTCCAAATCTCGGTTGCAACCAAAGTGATACTCCTAAATAGTTATGTAATTCTATAAATGAAATCCTAAAAGGCAAAATTTGAAATAAAAGGTACCAAATCTTGAATAAAATCGACAGGCAGTGATTTAGTTCTGGAACAAAAGCAGTACATTCTAGGCACAGATCTCATATTCAACAATTTGTCAATCAAATTTCTCAAGCGAGTAACAAGCTTAGCTCAGATCTAATCTTACAAGGCTAGCAGAAAATAACTTAGAAAGAGGGCAAAAGAGAAGAGAGCCAGATCTGTAAACCTGCATATTACATTTGACGAGGTCAAGAGGAGTAACCGTCATGTGAGTGAGACCACAGCTAAGGATACCACCGGCGGTACAAGCAGCATAGAACTGTGGCGAGTACATCTCGATCCTCTTCCCAGGCTCATTAGGCGAGGCGATCATGAAGCTTCTCGTTTTGATCGACGGAGAGGATGAAACTGCGGGAGCATCGACTTTAGTGGAGTGCGAAGCAGATAAAACGGCGCTGTTGGAGTTGAGGAATCGATCGAGAGAGAATGAGCTGGGGGAAGAAGAGTAAAGGAAGCTGGGGAGAAGGGACTGTTTGGATGAATCTGAAATGGAAGCCATTGCCTAGGAAACGGAAGCGAGAGAAAATGAAAAAGGCGAAGAATTTGGAATTTCTTTCGGATTTTTGTTTCCCTCGCTGCCAAACGCGGTGTTAGGAAGCTGGTGTTTCGGGCTTTATTAGCGGGCGAAGGAAAGGAAATGGAAAGAAAGAATGAAAACCCTTCCGTGATTTATACGCACCTAATCGACCTTGTTCAGTTTGCGCTAATTACGAAAATGGTCGACTCTTTTTCTTTTGTTTATTTTTGGTCTAGTTTTTGTTTTAGTCCTCTGCTACACGAAAATTAGATTTTGTCATAAATTTATAAACTAATTTAATTTATCATAAGTTCATCTTTCTACTTAATAATGTCCTAAATAACTTCAAATTAATAGCATTGTTAATTTTTGTTTTCTCACTACGCTCGATTTTGATTTACGATTACCGATGGTCTTTCAGTAGTTTAATTCTTTTTAATGGTTCGTTTGTCGATGCGGTCAGATCTGTTCGTATCTATTTTTTGTTTGAGCAATTTCATTGTATGGTCCTTGTATGATCTAAAGTGGCTAGTTCCTTATATTATTGGTTATTAGAAAATGTTTAAATTATGTATTTAGTTTACGTTTATGATTGTAAACTCTCATAGTAATTTGGATATAATTTTCTCTTTTTAATAAAACTAGCTGCTTCTATAAAAAAAAACTGCTAATCATTGGTATTAAAGTGAGGCTTTTAATGTTTATTATGATAAAATTATTTTTATCTATCTTTATTATAAAATTTGTCAACAAAAAGTACACGTGAATATTTTTTGAATTTAATTATTTGATATCCGACTCATTGTTCGACTAATCTAGATTTGAATATTATAGAGGCTCGTTATGGGATAAAATTTCTCAATCACCAAACTTACTTTATTTACAACATTATGATTCAAAACCTAAACTTGATATTGTTTAAGTGACCTAGCCCCTTATCTAGTTAAATTAACTGATATTAATAAAATCATTTAATAATTAATTTGGAGCTACTAATGATATTATAAAATTAGAAGATAGAATTTCAAAAGAAATATTAAATACATAAGTTTAGTATAATAGAGGTACTAAACCATAATTAAACCTTTATTTTTTCATTTCTAACCCTGAGGCTGATTCCGGCTGGAGTAAGCAGGTAGGGCATGAGAGACTTGCTCTTCATTGGCCAACACTGACGGCACCTTCCAACGACAAAACGAGGAAAACAAAATCAAGGAAAAAATACAAAAATCATCACTCAGCTATCTTCTCTCTCTTATTTTGGTCACTCAACTTTAAAATTTTTCAATTTAATAACTAAACTTTCAGATTACTCTTGTTTTGGTCACTCTCTATTATTTTATTATTATTTTTGTATGACATGGGATTTTTTATTATTATTTAATATAAAAATATTTATAAAAAAATAAACTCAACTGTTCGCCTGCCGCTATTCGTCATCGTCGGACGCCACCGCCGACAGCCGTATATGGTGATCGATCGGTCTTAGATTTCACCAATCACTTTGTCTCGACCCCATGAGTTCGAATCAGACCTTCATTTTGTCAAAAATGCTCCGAAGTCTACGAAAAAAGAGATCGGAAGTGAGAAAATCGAAAGGTTTCAGCCGAGATTCACGAGTTCGAGAATATTTTCTGGTGAAACAACCAATGAATTTGGACTTAGCGTGTCAAAGCGAGTCTGTCGGTGCAATTTGGGATCTAACGACCGCCGATTCTAAAAGCCGCTGGTGGTCAACGGTGACGACAGACGGCGATGATTATTTTAAATACTTTTAAATTTAATATTAATAATAAAAATATTATTTTTATTATTTATTTTAAATTATTTTTATATTTAATAATATTAAAAAATTCCATGTCATCAGAAAATAGTAATAGATTAATAGAAAGTGACCAAAATAGGAGCAAACTATAAGTTCAGTTGTTAAATTAAAAAGTTTTAAAGTTAAGTGACCAAAATAGGAGAGAAAAGATAGTTGAGCAGTGATTCTTGTATTTTACCCTAAAATCAAATATAAATAGATTATATTTTTATCATTTAAATGAATTTTTAATGTATTGTATTTGTTTTATATTTATGTAATTAATTTTGTTTGTGTTAAGAAATATTTATTTATATTTTCGTGTTGCAAAATCTCAATTGTCCGAAATGCAATGCAATAAGCTTAAACATGTTTGAGATTTTTTTTATCATAATTTTGAGATTCCATTGTTGGCATTTTTAGACAAATAATGTAGAAATGAAAAAATAATTAGATTTTAGGCTATCTTGAGAATTATTTAACAAAATAAATTTAAAAATAATATTATGTAGAACGCAACAAGTAGTTTTAGTGAAAAAAAAGGATGTTCATCCTAAAAAATTTGGGTTAGTACAGTTTTGTTTATAACGTATTTGTGTTTTATCAAAAAGTTAAAAAAAATATTAACAGATTCATAAATAACCTAAATTTAAAAAAATTATATAAAAAAATGTAAAAGAAAAATTTTGGGTAGGAACAATTGTCCCTCCCCACCCTTATTTAGTTTCGTCACTGAATGACGAGGCTTGCCATGTAAATTCCTAACGGGTCGGGGGTTAAGGGCCATAGCATGCGATATACTACCATCAATTAAAATGACTTTTTTATTTCATCATAATATTTATTAATAATAATGATAATCGAAAACTTTTAAAAAAAATATTTATTTTTAATTTTATTGACTGGTGAAGTGAACAAACAATCATAGACGACGGTGACCAATGGCTTGGTTGAGGGTGGTTTTGATGTGCTTTTGGTCTATTTTTTTGTAAAACAAATAGAAAGCAGTCAGAGGATCCAAATATGACTGCAGGCATAGGTTTTCTTGGATGGAGCAGGTTATACCTTGCATGCTACAAGGACAACAATTCTAGGCTTCACCCATGGTTTATGAACACATGAGCAAATATTAACCAATCTAGCGGAGCCTCCCCTTCAGAGACTAGTAACCAACTACTCGCTGACATGCAAGAAAAGCTAAAGACTATTGAGGAATCCTTGCTGGCTTCGCGAAAGCAGCTTGAACAGCAGTAAGAATTCATACAAGATCAGATGAAAAGACAAATTAATTGAGGAGTTAATAGAAAAAATCACGATCAAAGAGCAGTTAGAGGCGTGCAGGAAGAAATGGGAGTAAATCATGCAGAGGAGGATAATCGATACCGAGAGTTCCAGGATTTTTAGAGGGAGGACTGCGAAGAACACGATCACCCTCCTACACCAAAAAATCAGACCAAAAAGTGTTTGGGATTTATAGGAAATAAACTGATCTAATCAGACATATAAAAACTACAAATATCCTATGAAGAATTTCCAGGATCTCATGCAATCATATTAATGTACGAAGAGAAAATCAAAAAATCACCTTAATTTATGATTCAGGAATCCGGTTGTGTTGAGGTGCTGCTTTTCTGAAAGACGACCACCCTCTACAAGTATCCACACACGAATGAACGACGAACGGCTATTAGAATGCTAGTTCCAATCAGGATTTCGAAAAATATAGTTTTTGTAGTTTTGGTGGCTATTTTGAAAATCCCTAGATGCATCTCAAAACCCTTGGCATATATATATATATATATATATATATATATATATATATGACTTGAATAGGATTAGGTTGAGCTCACTGTTATAATTTAATTAAAACTATTCTAATAAATTATAAAATAAATTCCTTTATCTGATAAGGAATTCAAGTTCAACCAAAATCTAGATGATATGATTTATTTAATAATATCATTTATTTAAAAAAAATAAATTCCTTATCCAATAAGGAATTTAAATCCAATCAAATCTAGATAATGAGATTATTTAATAATATTATTTATTTAATATTATTTTTGGACAAATAATAAAATAAATAAAATATTCTATCACAAGAATACGAATTTAACTTCTTTAAATTTGAATAAATAATGTCTCTCAATATAATTTAAAATAATCGCATTATCTTAATTTATTATTGGGAGTAATAACCACAACCATTCTTATCCATTCTTAGTGTGTGACCCTATAAGTTCAATTAACGTTGACAGTAGATAATACCAAAAAAATCAACTTCGGATAAAATCAACCACAATCAAAGTCGAAGGTCAAAGTCAAAATAGTCAAACCAGTCAAATTCAAAGTCAATGTCAAAATCAATTGGTTAGCAACAAAGGTCAAAGTCGAATGTCAACTCTGTTCAAACTGGTCAACAATGACATCATCAAGGCCAACATTGACATCATCTGGTCAACAATGACATCATCAAGGCCAACAATGATATCATCCGGTTAACGGTTCGGATCAGGTCAACGGCCGGGTCAATGGTCGGGTCGGGTTTAGTCAACGATCGGGTCGGGTCAACAAACCCGATTCGGTTCTAGAATAGTTCAGATAACTGGTCTGGTTCACACAAGACGGTCCAAGTTCATGGCTTCGGTTCGGTTTGAACAATTATGGTTTGGGCTCCAACTCATGTTTGGGCTCACATCCAAAACTGGGCTCCACCAACATATCCACACAGCCCAATTGGGCCACACTCACAAATCTAGGAAGGGTTTTCCAATTGGCTCAACCCAACAAGCCCAAGCCTGGCTCCCCTTACATGTTATGAAAATTAGGGCTATCAGAACCCCCTACGGCTAGGGTTTCCAGAATGCTCACCGGTGACGGCGGCACGGCAGGGACGACGAGCACGGCGGTGCGTTTCCGACCAACACAACACAAAACTTAACGGGAACCCAAAACAACGAACAGGAGAGGACAAAAATGCGATTTGCTTACCAAAAACTTACCCAACTCGAAAAAGATGAAGCCACGGGGGAAAACGTGACGGAAAGGACGACGGTGCAAGCAACGGAGAAGACGATAGTGCGAGCAGTAATGGATATTCGAACGACTTTTCTTCGTTCTCTCCCGATTGGTGGCTGACAAGGGGTAAATCAAACGGTTTTGGGTCTATTTTCGAGGAAACAACGAACAATGCGGGATTATGGATGCATGGGTTTTGTTAGGGACGGGACGAGAAGCACATTGAGTGCCTCAACACGACGGTTGGACAACGGGAATGGCTTGGCCGGAGCACAGCCGGAGCAAGAAGAGATGGGGGTTGCACGAGAGAGAGAAGAGGGGAGGGATGCGGCTGAACAATACAATCCGGCTTTGGGCTGAAAAAAGAAGTTAAATATCCAACTCAATGGGTAAAAATACAAGGCTTGACCTTGCACTTTCTAGGGTTCACGAGCAGGGCACAAAGCTTTACCCTATATTCAAAAGGTCACCAAAGTGACTAAACTTCAAATTAATTCCTCAAAATAAAATTAGGGTTTTAACATTAGAAATTCCCAAATCTTAAGGTTTTTAATTTAGGGATTTCAACATCTAGAGTTTTTCGTATTGGGGGATTTTTTGGGTGTTACAGCAACTGTCTCTTCTCTTTGACCCTTCATTTTGCTTTAAAGTATATGCGTGTAATATCTGTGTATTGCTAATATAACCCTTCAAATCAGAGTACCTTTGCTTGTTGTATCTCATTCCTATACTACTCTCATGTCATTTCCATAGCCAATATGTATTCCACAAGATCAGAAACCATAGGGAAATATATAGTAAACTTCTCCATGTGAGTCTTCAAAGTCAAACCCTTTCTCTTGGGTTTTTAGGTGTCTAAATCATTTTTTGTTAAAATAGATGTCTAACACTTCATTCTGTAACTATTTTCAGGTCGGATGTTAAATAACGTATCCTCCATTAATGACGTCTTCAATTTCTGTATTTCTTTTTTACCCAAGTCGTCATTACAAGTAGAATCAAAGTGTTTTGGGCTAATTTTTGGGAGTTAGAGTCTTGATTTCAATTTTGCATAGATAGTTCTTCTTAATCATAGTGTTTTGAGATATTTTTTGTGACTTAGGATTTTTTTGGCAAAAATAAAAGAATGAAGACTCATCGATCAAAATTGATGAATCATGAATAGACGAGCTCTCAAAATCGAAGTGTTTGAGACTTAGGATTGTTTAATTCTAAAAAACGAACAAATTTTCGAGTTTTTCTTTATTTGTATGTTTATTTTCTTAGACAATCAAAGGAGAGAAAAGAAGACAATTTAATGTATTTGTCACACATTCATTGAACAATTTTATTTATAAACGACCTGAAAACTGAAGGGTATTTGAATATTGTGAAGACAAAAAGGCAAAGACACTTCCCTTTTGCCTTTTGTGTTTGCATTTACTCATTTTTCACGTTGTGTTTATGCATACCCTCTTTGTTTTTACATATTTTACAGTGACAAATATTCCCAACAAGCAGCTTGAATGTCATGGCTACCTTTAATAACTCAATGTGACTCAAAAAATCTAACCGATTCAATTATATCTCCTGGACCTCTTTTCTTCTATTCATGCTCTCTGATAACGTTAAAATTGAATGTTTTTAGACTTATATCAATGATATTATCATATCAAACTTGATAATATTTACACGAATGTTCACCGTTGACTCATGTTCATCATTTTTCTTCTATTCAGGTTGTATATCAGAATTAAATATTTTTTTAATTTGAATTTTAAACTTAAATTCGATTCTAAAACGATGATGTGATATTCTCTAAATTATTTCGTATCGTTGCTTGAAAATTAATGTGTGTATATATATAAATCTAAAAGCTGAATATTATAATAAAAATAATATATTTAAAGTTTTAGGTGATGACGCTGTATAATTTAAAGTATCATGTCATGATACTTTAGCAGAATCCAAGTTCTGAAATTGAATAAAGTTGACAAGTTTCGAGGCTAATATGAATCTAGAAAAAGAATTTAGGGATTCATTTGGAAAACTTTACAAAGTTCAGGATTAAACCTTGATTTACCCCTTTTCTTTCCAAAGCTAATAGGAGTACGTGCGATCAGCTGAGCTTGCCTGGGGGAGGGGTAGATGTGTCGAAGTGGGACCCATTCATAATCAGACTTACCTACCATCTGATGGGCCTCAGTAACATCGTTCCTTCTTAGTCAGAAACGAACCAAACATCCCATCCCACATTGCTAAAGAACTGAACAATACAAGCATTCATATACATGAAAGAGCAGAAAATAGTTCGTCCCTTTGGGGACATCCGATAAAATTGGAACGATACAGAGAAGATTAGCATGGCCCCTGCGCAAGGATGACACGCACAAATCGAGAAATGGTCCAAATTTTTTTTTATTTTAATTTTTGCAAATTTTACTGCTCTGTTTCCATCTCTATCTCTCTCTTTTTTTCCTTTTTATTTTCTTTGGATGTTCATTTTCATGGTCATTTCTTTCACTTCAGATTGCAATTTAGAGTTTTTTGTTTCTGGGTTTGGTCTGTTTTACTCTCTGAAACAGTGAATACCTCAAAATCTTTTAATTACATCTGAGATTGATATTGCTGAATAAGCTTCTGCTTTTGTTGTTGTTAATTTGAAGTAACCAACGGATCTTTCAATTTGTAGAGTTAAAATTGATGGGAAAAACATATTTATTGATCGGTTTTGTGCTTTCTGTGAAGTAAGAAATTTCATGCCCAAATATTCTGTCTCATTTCTCTTTGTAGTTGAAGAAATGGATTCTTTCCAAATTAGCTTTGCAATTTAAACAATGTGATCTTCACAGGAGTTTCTATGCGTAGTGTTTATATATTTATTAGTCACCATCGCTAATAGTCTGGTATATTTAGCAGATTTGAAGAATTGGGGTATGAATTTCTCCACTTAGCCATGTGTCTCTTCGGAAACTTGTAAGTGTTCTTTAACAGATTTTTAAATTTGTAATGTGTTTATGCAATCAATTGATATCCCTTTTGCCATGAAAGTGGTTCATAGAGATTCGTGGAATACTATACATACTGCAAAGATACATTAATAATATGCATACATACCGAGAAGAATACTATACATCTATAGAATCATTTGTTACAGTGAATGACAAGTAGAGTTTGCATATATAGCCATGGTTGATTTAGGCCTTTTACACTAAATCATATGAAGTTCCTTAATACTAGATTCAGGTCGAAACTTATGAAGGAAAGGTCATTTTTCTTGTAAAAAGAAGTTGCAGCATAAGGATGGGGAAGGGATTGTAAATGTTTGGATTTAGTTTTTGTTTGCCTATTGCTATTGAATAATATGATTATACCGTGTGCTTTGCCGGGTACATACTTCTGGAGATTATACCAAGTAACTTGAACTTGAAGACTATGAATCTCAGAATGATAATGATTTGGATTGAAGATGGTTGTTGAATGAGATGGAAGTGGTTAGCATGCTCGTTTTAATTTTCATTTTAGGTATGTAAACCATCTTTTGTCGACATTCACTGGACAAACTTGCAGTAAACTGTTTCTACCTCCGCGTAACCGAATCTTGTTATCATATTTTCTCTCTTTAGAAGATTATATCAAGAAGGATTTAGTGGGTGTATTAGAATTGTTAAAACCAAATTGGCTTTCTATATTACATATGCAGCACAAGCCTGCATGGCAGGTTCTCCTTTATTTAGTTATGGTAATTCAAATTAGAGGGAATGCATAAAAAACTCTTAAGCGGACCCATCAATTTGATTCTTGCTGCCTCCGTAATATCCTTCATTGTCCGTTGGTTTGTTACAATTATGAAGCTATAAGTTCTTATGGTCTATATAATTTAGTCCTTTGTGGTCTAGAATTCCTCATAGAAAATGGGGACCAACATTTGGTTATGGCTTTTATGTCACTGGAGACCAATGGGGATACTTGGCCGGTATCACTCTATAGATGCCTGGTTGGTCTAACTTCTCATTGGTCTTTAGTTTCCAGCTCTTAATGTCCATGGCCTTGATAAGTTTCTTAAATCAATTGGGAGAGACCCATCATATGTTGATTTAGAAGTGATTTTATTTTTAAAATGTCTCATTTAACCAATAATGATTTGTCAGATTAGCTTATCTAATATTCGTTTATCATTTGTAGGCGAACCCATCATAGGCAAACATCAACCTCCGCAGAAAGCACCTGCATCACAAGATTCTACTGGAAACCTTGTTAGTGCTGCTAGTAATGCTGGTGCAATTACGGGTAACTTATCCAGAAGAATTTGCATTCACCACTTTCCTGCCGGAGTTAAAAATTGAATAGAAATCCTCTGCCTCTTTTCGGGGTCCTACACAAAAAACTAGGTTTAGGGTTAAGGGAATTAGGGGTAGGGTATAGGGTTAGGGCTTAGGATTTGATTTTTTAGTATTGGGGAATAGAAAGAGCCATGTTTTGATCCTAGGACTTGTGGGTTATGGGCCCACCACTCTTCCGCTGCGCCACTCAGATTTGACAGTATAATACTGAACACCAATAGTTTATAATTTTTTTTAGTGTTATTGTTTATTTTCAGAACAAATTATGAGAAAAGTAGCAATATCAACTATCCTTTTAGGACAAAGTACAATAGACAAAATTGTGAAGCTGACAAACCTTACGAGTCCAAGAACCCCCCTCAGCAACATAAAATGCAGATGATCAGGTTCATAGTTAAATGTTTTCCGTTGTTATCGTGTTTGTTACTTGAAGCTGTTGTTTTTGTTGACCTCATTTATACACATTAAGAATTCACTAATCTTTTTGTACTTCAAACTATTCATATTAAATGAACTTTTTGGGCTACCTCTTCTCTCTCCCTCTTACATTCAGTATGTGCAGGTTTTAAACTACTACTGTATTTCCTGCATTACGGTAAGCACATGCTTGCATGCCACTTTTTATCTTACTTTATTTTGTCTTTATTTCCATTGATTGGTTTTGTCTGCTCTTCCAATCGGTGAGTCTAGGGTGTGGCGTCTTAATTTAAGACTAAAAAACGGCGCAACCGAAATGTTAGAAAACTCAAACATAAAATGTTACTCACACAACCGAAATGTTATAAAAAAGTGTAACATTTTAGGTTGGTGGTTTCATGACAAGTTTCGAAACTTACCACTAACCTAAAATGTTATCAAAAAGTATAACATTTTGTTTGTGTGGGTAACATTTTAGGTTCCATGTTTTCTAACATTTCGGTTGTACCGTTTTTTAGCTGTAAATTAGGTTCTTGTACTGCAGACTCACCTTCATCCAATGAGTACTAGGAATCTAGGACATATTTGAGTGTTGAGAAGGTCTCGGGGTTGTCGTCCAGCAGTGCTCAATTGGGTATGTTAATGTCCATCTTTGATTTAGGATTAACTGCAATACGTAGGAGTTGCACTCAATATAGGCCAGATGATCATAATTTCAGTAAGTCTTGTAATGTATAAGCCACATAATTTTATTTTTATTGAATTTTTTAGCTTATCTTTTTTAAAGGTTATGTTTTCCATACAGGCCTCTATTGTTGATTGCAACGATTCAAAGCTGTTAATGAAAAGCATACTTGCCGGAGAAGGGTCTCTATGGGTTGCTTGGCTTAACGAATATGTGCTCAAGAATGATGATTTATGGCATGTCGAGTGGAAGCCCCATCATAGCTGGATCCTCAAGAAGATCCTGAAGCTAAGGGAGGAAGCAACTACCTTGTTCATTGATGTGTATAATTGGTCTAAAATCAAAGCCAATTGGATTTGGGGTCGTGCTAGGGTACATGCTGATAAGGTGCCATGGCAAAAAAATTAGATGGTTTCTGATGCACATTCCCAAGCATGCCATGATCACCTGGATGGCCACGCTCGATCGTCTACCTACTAAGTCTAGATTGCTGAAAATGGAGATTTTGGAAGATGCTTGCGATGCAGCTGAAGAAAGTCGAGACCACTTTTTGTTTGATTGTGTTTTTTCGAACCATATATGTAGCGTAAACAGGGAGCCTATGTGTTGGGAAGCAGAAATTCACTGGGCTAGTCGCCATTGGAAAGGTAAATCCTTGATCGTTTTTATACTTAAAATTGCTTGGAATGCCTTCATCTACACCATTTGGAGAGAAAGGAACATGCGACACTTTCGTCATATAGCTCAGGATTATTACTGATGTACATGAGATAGTTCGTATTTCTTTATTAAAAAAAGTATAGACAGGAATGTGATAGCCTGAATGTACAGTTATGCCTCAGTTGGGGTATCCATTAATCCTACACATTTTTTAGTAACAGTTGTTCTCCTGCTCCTTGGATAATACAACAAACTTATCCAAAAATATATTTATTAATAATAATGATACTTGAAAATTTTAAAATAATTAAATAATATTTTTAGTTTAATGAGGAAAATTTTACAAAGTATTATTAAATCCTATATCTATGAACCAATATTACACATCTAACGCAAATTAGGCTATAGGTTCACAAAGCTTATGATCTATTAAATACAAGGATTAATATCAAGTGTTCTTGCTGCGAATTTTTCCGCACAAAATTAACACGGTGTTAGGTGACAATTTTTTATTTTTTTATTTATTACAAAAAAAAAACTTATCATAATTTTTTTACACATAGCATGGGATTAATTTCATGGCAAAGTAAAATAAATTTAAAATTCAATTGGCCATATAGAATCTCATAAAATTTGATTGGCGTAAGAATCCAATCAAGACAGATGAATAGAAGTGAGACTAGTAAAGGATCATAGGTGTTAGTGTGAGCGTTCGATTGAGTCGAGTAAAAAAATTTCAAGTTTAAGAGTTATTTTTTTAAAAAAAAATTTATCGATTCGAGTTCTCGTACAAATTTAATTGTAAAAAAATTTCAAGTTACAAATTTAATTGTAAATAAGTACATATTGATTCTAATTTAAACGAATTTTTATACCTATATATCACATGTTGAATCCAAGCAGGCACCGACCTGTAATCCTTCCGCTGCCGGGAGCGGGAAATTTTCGCTGCTCTGTGAATCCAGCCTCACGCTGTGCCTTCCACTCTAAGAGCCAAGAGATCAAAGCTTTCGCTCAGGTCCCATGGCCCAACTCCAAGCTTAGAAGCCAAACCAATGTTCCTTAGCCTTAAGGCCACCACTTGGGTCGCAAGCCTGCGTTACCAAGCTCGGCAAACAAAAATGTTGCTTACACTATATTTAAGCAGTTCATTTTGACAAAACCTGAGCGATGTGGGATTCCCTTTCTTTTTTGTTTGCTTTCATAATTGGTAGGGAGTCATATAGAGGTGGCAAACGGATCATTCGGTTCGGTTTTGGTTCGAGTCATTTCGATTCTGACTGCATTCGGTTTCAGTTCGGTTCAGGTCTGGTTCGGTTTTAGTTCGGGTCTATGGTGATTTCGGTTCGGGTATCGGGTCAGGACGTCAAGTCGGTTATTTTCGGATCGGTTGATTTCGGGTCGGTTATTTTCGGATCGGTTGATTTCGGGTCGGGTTAATAGGAGATCGGTCGATTTTAGTCGGGTTTTTAGGCCGAGTTAGGTTTTTCCACCCTATATATGACTTTATATAGCATGTATATTTGACTTTTTGGTAAGTTATACAACAGTTCACATCTCATCTTTATTTATTTATTTTAATATATTTTCTTAATTTCGAGTTGCCTTTGGTTCGGTTGCTTTAAGTTCGGGTGAAATCGGTTTGGTTCCATTCGATTCAGTTCAAAAATCGGTTTGGGTCAATTTTCGGTTCAACTGAACTTCGATTCGGTTTCGGTTCAGTTTATTTCGAGTTTCGGATAAAATTCGGGTCATCGTGTTCAGGTCAATTTCGGGTCTCGATTCGGGTAAATCGGTTTGATTCTCGGATCTCGGGTCAAGTTTGCCAAGTCTAGTCATATAAAGGAGACAATGGCAAAACCAATCCCAGCTTTCCAAGTCAATTTTAAGTATTAGGAGGCTAATGTACCCTACACTTTGGAGTTTGGACCCTAAAATAATACTCCATTTGTCCAAATAAAATTGTCACTTTTGTGATTTAAAATTGTCTCACTCAAATTGTCACTTTGAAAAACCCAACCAGCTTTTTTAACACAAATTTACTTTTCTATCTTTTTTAGTTTTCCAACAAAAACAAAAGTCAACTTTCTAAGGGCAAACTTGTCATTTAAATTATTTTATACTATACAACTTTTTCTTCCTAAAACTCCGTTAAAAGTCAACATGTGATACAATAACTGGGACGGAGGGAGTAAAACTAATTAAGATTTAATATTCTCCTATACTTATGTACCACAAGAAAGTGTGTGAGAAATTTAACAATGAATGCAGTATGGAAAATACAACAGGAAGATACTCTACCTACAAACACAGCAAATGGAGTTAAAAGACTTCAATGCCAATTGCAGAATGGTGGGGCACAAAATTAACCTCAACACTCAATTTCAATTCACTCAAAATTTCCAAGTGACAAAAATCCAAGGACCACTGTAGTCTTGCCTCATGATTTAACACAGCAAATGAAGACAAAAGGCTTGCAAATGCCAATAGCAGAAATGGTGGAGCAGAAAATTAACCTCAACACTCAATTTCAATACAGTCAAAATCTCCAAGTTCCAAAAATGTTGAGGATCATAGTAATTGATTTCTTTTAAGGGACTATCAAGTATTTTAGGAAAAAGAAGTTCCATCAAATTTGCCAACTTTGGTTTGTGCCAGAGTCCATGAGTTTTCACAAAAGAGAAGTCACTGCGCCAATTAAGGACCGGTTTATAAAGAAAAGAACCTCAACATCTCAAAATGCAAGGACTTTTATCAGTTCAAGAGAGGAACTCCAGTTTTCCCAGTCCTAAATGTTATCACCAATTCATTTCAAACATGCATGCAAGTGGATAGCCCAAATCCAAGTCAAGGTGACATAAGTAGGATGCATGATCGTTCGAAGTATACCTCAGTGTATACAGCTATGTTTAAATTAAATATCAGACTATCAGTACACAATGCTGTCATTCAAAGTTGATGAACAAAGCTCTTAGGCAAAAGGAACTCCATAAGCTTTGTAAAAAAGTGGTTCTTTGGTTCTTTAATAGCTCAGAGTCAAAAGTTTTTCACACCAGTACCAGGAACATCGGTTAATAAGGCAACTTAGAGAAGTTACTTGGGCCATTTGATGTTAAATAAGCACTCATCAACTCAGAAGTTGGAAATTGCTACTCAAGGTTAGAAACTGCAGTTGAAAGAAGGAAAAAGCAGGCTATTTGCTATCACCGATACTTCGATGTTGTCCAATCCTTTCAAGTATTAAGAATATTCTGAGCTAGGAAAAGTAAATTATGACAGTTTGGATAATGAAGACTGCCTGAAACTGCACCATTGTAAGACGGCTAGTCATGCTTTGCATAACATAAAAGACTTTCTAGAATAATACACGACTGATTAAAGAAATTTACCAAGAGAATTTTGCAGAAATTTTGAGACAAGTCTCATATATATAACCATGCTCAATGTTAAATTCAAAGAAGTGATGACAAAAGAACTAGGTTCTTATATGTTAGAAGACATGCCATAGCAGGAAACATGAATGCTTTTAGCATCCAGAAATAATCAATAATTGGGCCTTTATATGTACTTTTAGACAAATAAAAGTTCTTACTTTATCTAAGAGGAAATATGTATGACTGCAAATTTCTATTTTTAATTTCACAAGCAAACTGATTCCGATTCCATCCATACCAAGAGAAGAAGAAAACAATTAAATTCCCCTAGAATATAACCCCAAAATCATGCTAACAGGCAGTGCAAAGCTCCACCTGCAGAATTCCACAGCAAAACCAATTAGGCACAAAACAGTTAACACTTGTTTGATGCTAGATCAACATAAGGCAAGAATCAAGAAAAAGCACCTCTGTAATGGAAATTTGGGTGATGCAGTGCAGAAAGAAAAAATGGGGGCAAAATATACATCCACTCACCATAGAATTCTGAGAATCAAAGTATCCATTATTCTCCAATTATACAATACTGAAAACCATTACTTTTTCCCAAAGTTGATAACTTTACTCGTCTGATCTTTGGGAATCATCATTAACAGGTGGTGGTTGCTGCTGCTGATGGTGCACCCTAGCCTGCCCCATCTGCTGATACATCTGGCTCAAGGCTTGAGGATTTAGAACTCCAAAATGACCATCTTGAGACAACCCGAGTTCCAAACCGGGGAGCTGCAGGTTAGCCGCACCCAGGATTGAAATGAAACTCAGCTGACCCATATTAGTAGAACTCAAGTCAAAACCAGGAAACCCAATTTTCTGCATATAATTAGAACTTTCACTGCCAAAATTTGTTGTAGATGGACCAGATGATGACTGCAACCCATAACCACTGACTGGAGGCCATAACCAGGTTGCTGCCACATGATGGGGTCTCCCCAAATTACCACCAACAATCCCCCGATTGGTCCTACTCCTACCTTGTAACCACTCATTTTTTCATTTTTGATCGGATTATAAATATTATAATAGTATTAATTAATTATAGTAATTATTATATTAATATGTTAAATGAATATTGTATTATATTTATACGTGTGTATGTATTTATATAAAGTGTATTATTATTTTTATCTTTAATATGCTCATTTTTTAATGTGTCTATATTTATGATGCATACGTATATATGTATGTATATGGCATGATGTAAATATATAAGTGTATTGCATATATGTGTTATTATTATTATTGTTTTGAATGAAATGTATATATAAATTAATTATAATAGATTATAATTAAATATTAAAACCCAATGGTATTATTATTAGTTCAGTCCATTACAAAATTGAAACCCAAAAAACACAATTGACTTGGTTTTGGCCCAAACCTAAATCTCATAACCCTAATAATAACCTAATTTGGTCTATCTTTATCTTTATCTTCATCCGTCATCATCCAAACCGTTGGATCAAATCTGATCCAACGGTCCAGATGCTAGGAAGAGAAGCCTTTCCAGCTTCTGGCACACGCGCTTGAATCCACCACCGACGCTTAATCCTCTACACGCTCCACGCGCCAAGGCCGATCTCACCGGTTGTTGTCACGTGGCTCCATCAACGGTCATCGTTTTCCTTTCGTCTACGTGACCTCGTCGCCGGTAATCCCATCGGCACTCATTCAACCTTCATACATGCAAACAGAGAAAAACCAGATCTCCAAATTCAAAATGTCATCATCAAACAGTAGGCTATTATATTAAAAAGGGTAAACTACACCAGTAGTCACCGAACTATGGTTTCTTTCCTATTTTGGTCACCGAACTATTTTTTTGGCAAAAACATCACTAACTTTATGTTTCCTTCCTATTTTGGTCACCGATTGTTTTGCTGACGTGAAAATTTATTTTTTAATTTTCCATGTCATTTCTTCTCTCTCATCGTAAGCAATATATGTTATTTTATAATATTTTTATTCAAACTAATAGGATGGTGATACGTGCCACTGCTTATTAGTGGAATAAAATGAATGAAAAATCAAGCCCCTTATGTAGCCAAAGAGATGGTGACACGTGTAACTGCCTATTAGTCGAATCTCTCTGGCTGCATAAGGGGCTTGATTTTTCATTCCTTTTATTCCACTAATAGGTAGTGACACATGTCATCATACTGTTAGTTTGAATAAAAATATTATAAAATAACATACATTGCTTACGAGGAGAGAGAATAAGTGACATAGAAAATTAAAAAATAAAATAAAATTCCACGTCAGCAAAACAGTCGGTGACCAAAATAGGAAGAAAACATAATGTTAGTGATATTTTTGCCAAAAAATAGTCCGGTGACCAAAATAGGAAGGAAACATAACGTTAGTGATGTTTTTGCCAAAAAAAAGTTCGGTGACCAAAATAGGAAAAAAACCATAATTCAGTGACTACTGGTATAGTTTACCCTATTAAAAAAGAGAGGATTTCAGAATCAACACCATCATCAACCGTTCCTAGAGCCTAGGCTTTATTATTATGATTATGTATCTGGATTTATAAAAAGAAAATGAGAGACCATTTGTAAGGAGTTTTTTCGTGAATCAATAAAAAAACCTTGTAAGATAAAAAAGAGGAATTTTTGCTCTCTTTCTTTTCAGTTCAAACATGCAAATATAAAAACAAAAAAAAATACAAAAACATACAGAAGTAAATATTTAGATTTATATCGGCATAGTTTGATCTCCTTTTTTTTGTGACAAGCCTACTGTGAGGTGAATCGGAGGAGTTTTTTTTTTCAAATCGGTTTTCCTAGATCTAAGTAAATCGGGGTTTGTTTTTTTAAATCTAAGGCTAGATCTGATTTTGAGAGTTAAAAAGGGTGATTTTGGTCTAATTTCAGTGTTTGTCGACGGCGGTGAATGACAGCCGACAATGTTTGACGACAGATGGTTGCCGGTTTCTGAATTCATGCTCAAATTGGGATGAACACTCAAAGGATTTTTGTTTTCAGGTTGAGAGAAAAATAAGGAGAGGGTTTTTTAGGAATGAAATTTTAAAATGGCCAAAGGCCGGTTTCGGGGCTAAAAGGGTCTATTTATAAACATTCTTTTTTTAAATGGTTCAATTACCCGTTAGTCCTTCCGTCCCAATTTAATCACAAAATCAGGGCTTCCGCATGGTCAAATTACATCCTTAATCACCTTTGTTTTTAAAAATTTGCAATTTTGTCCCTGAATTAAACTGATTTCAGATTTTCAAAATGAGTTAATACCCAAATGGTCCCTCCACCCTTATTTAATAGCTCCGGTATCCTTCTGTCTCTATATATTATCTCTGTGGTCTTTGAAACTTTCCAACCGTTTTCAATTTCGTCCCACTTTTAATTTAATCCGGTTTCCGGTGGGGATAATCACCATTTTGACCCTTCAAACTTCTGATTTCATTTTAATCGATCCTCTTTTCAGTGGTTTAATTTGTTTTTTAGCCTTAACCCTTTCATTTTGTTTAATCTTAACTCTATAACCTTGCGTAATTTGAGTTTATATTTGGATTTATTTATTCTGTTTTTTTTATGTTTTGTTCATTTATTTATTTATGTTTGTATATTATTTTGTTATTAGCATATATGTGATATATACATGTATTATATCATATGGTATATTTATATAGTATTTTAATTTTCATGTTATATGTGTATAGTATGTAATTTACACTATAAGCATACATCTGTTATGTTATTTTATATTGTATTATGTCGTATTTTTTGTACAATACTGTTATATTATATTATGTATTTATATGTATTAGTATATTGCATAATATTGTATAAATATATTATACTAAATAATGTGTACATTTTTTTAGACTCGATTGTATATTATTGTAATTTAATATTTATGTGAATTAATTATTCATGCATATATTTCTCACGTATAGTTCTAGGCCTTTTATTTCGGTATTCTAAAAGGAGTGTCATCCCAGTCTCCGGGTGTCATCTCCTTTGGTACCATAGATATCGAGGCAAATTTAATATTCGAACCATGCATATTAGGAATTAGTTTTTAAATTAAATCGATTTTTTTAATAATTACGATACGAACCCTATATGTACCAATTTTAGGCGTAGTGGGGGTGCTAACTCTTCCCCGTACGTAATCGACTCTCGAACCTAAATTTTTTAATCTCTAATTTTGTTTTTAGTGTTCGGTATACTTTATTCAAGTGACCAGTGACGACTCCATATTTTTTTAAATATGGGTTTTTCAAAGAAGTTCCCCTTTTTAATTAATCTTTAACAAAAGAGGAAAACTTCCTCCCAATATTATTTTTTTTATTTTTTCGTAACAGCACGGATTTTTTAGTCGCTACATCCCTGACCCTTCACTGGACCCCCTAACTCTTCCATCTTTCTTGCAATTACAGGTAACTTATCCAGAAGAATTTGCATTCACCACTTTCTTGCCGGAGTTAAAAATTCCATTATTTTATTGAAAAGTAACTAAGTTTATCTGTTGCTTCAATTGATTGAAATAGCATTTATTGTATTTAAAATCTGACATGCTTGAAATCTTGTTGCAATACTCTTCTTTGATCTTAAGACTGATACCTTTGTTTGGATGGTAACTGCGACAAAGTTCTGTATCAAGTAAGAAGTAACTTAGGAACCGAAAAAAAAATGCAGTGTAACTGATTTTTGTTGAAAATCGTCTTCTTTTTATCACGATAGTGATTTAATGTTGTGGTGGAAAAGTAGCATTATATAAAATAGGGTAAACTACATCAGTAGTCACCGAACTATGGTTTCTTTCCTATTTTGGTCATCGAACTATTTTTTTTGGCAAAAATATCATTAATGTTATGTTTCCTTCCTATTTTGGTCACCGAACTATTTTTTCTGGCAAAAACATCACTAGCGTTATGTTTCCTTCCTATTTTGGTCACCGACTGTTAAAAAATTTATTTTTTTAATTTTTCATGTCATTTCTTCTCTCTCCTCGTAAGTAATATATGTTATTTTATAATATTTTTATTCAAACTAACAGGATGGTGAAACGTGTCACTGCCTATTAGTGGAATAAAAGGAATGAAAAATTAAGCCCCTTATGCAGCCAGAGATTCGACTAATAGGCAGTTACACATGTCACTATCCTATTAGGCAGTTACACGTGTCACCATCTCTCTGGCTGTATAAAGGGCTTGATTTTTAATTCTTTTTATTCCTTTAACAGGCAATTACACGTGTCACCATCATGTTAGTTTAAATAAAAATATTATAAAATAATATATATTGCTTACGAGGAGAGAGAAGAAATGACATGAAAAATTAAAAAAATAAAATAAAATAACAGTTGGTGATCAAAATAGGAAGAAAACATAACGTTAGTGATGTTTTTGCCAAAAAAATAGTTCGATGACTAAAATAGAAAAAAATCATAGTTCGTGACTACTGGTATAGTTTACCCTATAAAATAAAAGAAATGAAGCTTGTTCCGTAATCTAAAAAAGGCTAAGGTCCAGATGAGGGACAACCAACGGAGCCATATTGAATCCAAGCAAGCACCGGCCTGTAATCCTTCCACTGCCGAGAGCGGGAAGTCTACGCTGCTCTGTGAAACCAGCCTCACGCTATACCTTCCACTCTAAGAACCACAAGCTCAAAGCTTTCGCTTAAAGACCATGGGTTAAACTCCAAGCTTGGTATGGGCAGGACAAAATCTAGCTGCACTACGTGGGTTAAAGCCAATGTTCCTTAGCCTTAATGCCCCCACTTGGGTGACAAGCCTACGTTACCAAGCTCGGCGAAAAGATGCGCTACTTACAATATATTAAAGCAAACCATTTTGGTAAAAACTGAGCGACGTGGGATTTCCTTCCTTTTTTTAACGAGGTTGTGGATTTTGCGGTCTTATAAGAAACCTAAAATGAATTATTTGATTAGTATTTTACGATTGACAAAGATCAACAGGATTACAGTTAACAGACTTATCTAAATATATTTTTTAATAGAAATAGAGCCATCGGTTTGAAAAACACCCTCTCTATGCTGCTTTTAGCACTCAAATCGTAGCTCTTCGGTCTCGATGTAACTGTTACAGTATTTTTTGTATTTCGATCTGTTTCTTGTGTGCCGGGAAAATGAATCATGAGCATATCTTTGAACGAGAAGCTGAAGGCAATGCCAGTGATGATCATGACCTTTCTTGAAGAAGATAAATTCTCACAATCGGCCTTCTGATAAGTTTTTAAATTTCCATCTTTTAAGGACGTTATGACTAGAATGAATACTGTTGTATGGAACAAAAGTTACAATCAAATATCTTGACCCATCTCGGTCCTTCTCAGGTTACTTGTGTTCATTGATTGAAAGATGACAGAAATTGACGGCAGTAGGAATCCCCGACCACGACCAAGTTTTTTGATCTCTTTAACTGCTTGAACGAAGGTTAAATGATGACTGGATGATGGTGTGAAGACTGTGACGGCTAGGATTCATAACGAAAGAAATAGGAGAAGAAACAGAAAAGAGGGAGAAGAAGATGAACGAAGAAGGAGAAGATTCAACAGTACAATCCGTAAAATGGATATTAATGGACACACATATAGGTATCTTTGGTCAGTCTTTGAATATAATTTGTAGGCGGTTGAGCACAACCTATAAAATGGATATTAATGGAAGGAAATTCAGATTTCAGGGTGGACACTTGCTTCAACGTGGATCTGCCATTGGCTCAGATTGCTTAAATCTATCAATGACAGGTCCTCTTCTCTCACACCCACATGAAAGCAAATCAAGAGGCCAAGCGCTCATCTATCCACCATTGATGATTCAAAATTGCTTATGGGAAGACCAGAATGGCAGGACCTTTACGAGGTTTATAGGCGGTTAAGCTCTTAGTTGCTATCAAGTGGCAGGTTATTTGATCTTCTAATGTATTATACAAGTTCCCTCAACTGAAAAAACAATTTTCAAAGGACAACAAAAAGCTATCCTTAATGGAAAGTTGTTAGAGAAAGGAATTTATAAAGAATGCAAAACATCAGCATGATAAATGCCCAAGCAAAAGACGCAAATAATCGATACACCAAGCGAATCGAGAGATGTATTTACAATGCAAACTTCTGTTTACAAAGTTCGAGTGGATAAACTATTATAAATAGGATAGTGATGGAATCCCTACAAGCATAGGACTCTTTATAGACCAGTAACAACTACCATAAACGACGGTAAAACTCATTATTAGCTTCATTTCTCCCCACAGACAGTAGCAACGAAGCATAGAAAAACCAGAAATGTAAACGATATAATTCGACTTTTCACGGATTATCATGTGCAGCACTCCTCCAACACACAGCAGCAACAGAGAGCCGCCAAACTGCATTACACAATCAGATAGCAAGCAAAACTTCAAAAACACGTATATTATCCAATTTATGGTCTATCAATGATAAATACCAAAAAGTGACCAATAGACACCAGTTCTTCAAGTTCGGCATTTATTATCAAAGCCTAACACCACTTTATAACATGGCTCAAAGGAATGCCCTTGAACTTCGAAGTATGTTGTAGCAGGAATTGCATGGAGGAGGGCGCTCCACGTCACCCTTAACCTCTCCCCACTTGCCTATAAATAGAGGCATGAACGAGATCATGCCTAGTGATCCGTGCGGCCTTAGACGCCCTTGACGCTGATCTGTCGATTCCCGCGCCTAAGTAAGCCTTCAACCAGCCTTGCGAGTACTCCTGCTCGGCAACGGCTCGGACAAGCCCTCCAGGCTTCGATGGATGCGGAAGCGCTTTAAGCACTATGGTGGCTACTCTTGGCCTTGGCCTTGGCAGAACTAGACGGCTTCGAACCAAGCTTTGTAGCCTCGCTTCCCTCGGGCTTGTCCCTCATCTTGGACTCCTTGGCTAGAACTGGGCATCTCCGCAACTTGTGAGGCCCCTTACACTGGTGGCACTCCAATTGCTTCTTCTTCACCCTCGGCTTGACGGCTTTCTCATTTGCTGTCGCACCGCGGCTCGACCTTGGCTTGACTACTTTGGCACTAGTAGTCGCACCTTGTATTTCCCTTGGCTCGTTGACACTCGCAATTGGGCCAAGTTGCGCTACTCCCCCTTCTGGCTCATCTCCTCTCTTGATGAGTGCATGAAATAAGGAATGCCCTTGAACTTCGAAGTATGTTGTAGCAGGAATTGCATGGAGGAGGGCGCTCCACGTCACCCTTAACCTCTCCCCACTTGCCTATAAATAGAGGCATGAACGAGATCATGCCTAGTGATCCGTGCGGCCTTAGACGCCCTTGACGCTAATCGGTCGATTCCCGCGCCTAAGTAAGCCTTCAACCAGCCTTGCGAGTACTCCTGCTCGGCAACGGCTCGGATAAGCCCTCCAGGCTTCGATGGATGCGGAAGCGCTTTAAGCACTATGGTGGCTACTCTTGGCCTTGGCCTTGGCAGAACTAGACGGCTTCGAACCAAGCTTTGTAGCCTCGCTTCCCTCGGGCTTGTCCCTCATCTTGGACTCTTTGGCTCGAACTAGGCATCTCCGCAACTTGTGAGGCCCCTTACACTGGTGGCACTCCAATTGCTTCTTCTTCACCCTCGGCTTGACGGCTTTCTCATTTGCTGTCGCACCGCGGCTCGACCTTGGCTTGACTACTTTGGCACTAGTAGTCGCACCTTGGATTTCCCTTGGCTCGTTGACACTCGCAATTGGGCCAAGTTGCGCTACTCCCCCTTCTGGCTCATCTCCTCTCTTGATGAGTGCAGCAAGGCAATTCTTCTCGTGACAACTCCTTATCACATGTGGGCCATCGCAGAAGTAGCACTTCATCTTCCTGGTCGCCTTCTTCTTTGGCACGGACTTAGCCTCGCCATTCCCACAGTCACTCGTTGTGGGCTTGGACGTCTCGGCACTGACTGGCTTGCCTCCCGCAGGCTCGGTCAGCAACTCGGCCGCATCTTTGGCCTCCCGAATCTGGGCACCTTCTTGCTCCAATGCAAGCTTCGCCCCAGGCCTAAGTCCCTCGAAGATGGTGGCAAGCGCACCCCATTCACTCATTGCACTCTTGCAACTGATTAGCTCTTCCTTGAGCTCATTCACCTCAATCCGCAAAGCCTTCACCTCGGCTTCGCAAGCATTACTCCCTCGAACATTCACCACCTCGCTGAGAATTCATCGCGTCTCGTCCTTAAACCGGCCCTCCATGGACTCCACTTGGTTAAGGCGAGACTCGAAAACACCTTGGGTTTGTTTGGCTTCCTCTTCGGATTCTTCAAGCCTACATACCCTCTTTGTCAACGGCGGTACCCACTCAGAATGACGTTTGATCTGTTCAATCGTCAAGTTGAGAGATTCTCGGGTCTCTTTGGTGATTTCCTCCTTGAAGGAATCCACCTTCTGGGACAAATCCACTATCTCGGACTTAAGAGTGAATGTTCTATCATCAAGATCTTCAATGAAATCTTATCTCGTTCATTGTCATTCTTCTCCATTGTGATGCCATCTCGGTCACTTCTTTGCCACGAACTAGCTTGCTCACTTTGACTAGCTCGAATGCAAATCCTTGCCTAACTTGACTGCAACACCAAGTAGGCTCGAACGCAAGCCCCCTCGTCTCGCTTTGATACCACTTGTCACGAAGCTAGACTTCTGAACCAGCCCGACGTGCGGCCTTAGTCGAGTCCTTAAGACAAACGACCAAGTAAGCCTGAATCCTCGACCCAAAAGATCGAATTCCGAAGGCACTGAAGAACGCAAGATCGTTCTTAGCGGAAGCAAACTATGAGATCGGCTACGAAGAACTCTGAAAGAACGCGAAGAACAAGAGAAGAACAACTCAGAGAATTTAGAGTGAATGCGCTCTCTATTACTCAAGAATAGATGAAAGAATGGATGATTACAACTGAGGTGGGGAGGCCTATATTTATAGTTGAGTCCCCTCTAATCCGACGGTCCCTACTGATTTACATCAACGGCCTAGATACAACTCTACCAACCACAAGGCATAATGCCAAGAATATTCCTTAGCTATCTATGAAAAGAATCTCCTATGTTCACATAGGTGTGGATGGATAAGCCTTCTTGGATCTTCCCACGGATCGGGCCAATCTGGTGGTCTATTCAAGCCCAAAGTGTGCCTCAGAACCTCATGGACACCTTGGTGTGTACCCTGTGGTGCTAATGACTCAGACCTTGGATCACGGCATGTGACATTCTCCCCCACCAAACTTGGCAACGCCCTCGTCGCTGCTCCGGAATGAAGTCGGCAACGATCCTGGGACCTCCTTGGCACCTTAGCTTTCTCCCAACTCTGAATCGGGCTTGGTTGTCCCCCCCATAAGGACCGATCTTCCCATAAAGAGCACCTGACTCGTGCTAGGTTGTCCACCCATATGGACTCCTCGCTTCGGTTGCCGCCGCCATGTAACATCATTCGTCGAACCACCTCGCACATCTTGACCGTAAGAACTCTTTCCTAGCAGCTGGGATTTGTCACCACTTGGATCACCATGACCCTCGAACAAAGGTTTGGATGCCGCCTTTGAACTTTCACCATTTGATGGGTTAGGTTTTCTGCTGCCTACACCCAACAAACCGGACAAATCAAAACCAAAAACACAAAGATTGTGTTCGAGATGTACCTTCTTCGGGATGAACTCCCTCGCGTTCACTCTAAAATGCATCGACCCTTCTACATCCTTGAAGTCCGACGCCCCATTTTGCATTGCCACTTCTTTCTCCACGAAGTTCAATGCACCCTCCACCTTGCCCAACGGTGGCTCTTCACATAACGAATCGGGCTTCAAAGCCTCGCTCTCTTCGGGGTCATCCTGTACCTTGGACTGCTTGACTCTATGTGGGCAATCACGCCAACGATGTGGCTCCATGCAATGAAAACACTTCCATTGCACTTTCTCCTCCCTCGACTTGACTCTGTCGGGGCAATCAAATGGAGGGGGGCTGCAATTCACGCCCAAAAATTACCACAATTTGGCAAAGCAATCGGCTCCCCAAATTGGGAGCCTGGCTGGCAGCAAGGCTGGCCGGGGTTGGGGCAGTGCCCTCGGTCTCAGTTGGTTCGAACCAATATTCGATCGGAGTTTTATTTTAGATCCGATCTAGTTAATTTTTTGGAGAGGCCGTGGTAGATCTTGGTGGGGTTCAGTCGGAATTCGTCATTCGAGCTTCTAGTTAGATATATTTTTTTCTCTTTTTATTTGTGTTGTAATTTTTATAATTTAATGAAGTATTAGTTAATTTAAAATTGTATTCTTATTTTTTGTTTGTATGTTTATTTATGTTTTAGATTAATATTTTATTTATATTAGATTTGTTTTTATTTATGTGTTAGATTAATATTTATGAATGTTTTATATTAATATTTTATTTATGTTAGATTAGTTTTATTTATGTGTTAGATTAATATTTATGTGTGTATGTTTCAGATTAGTATTTTAAATTAGTATTTTATTATGTTTATATTTATTTATATTTTTATCGTATTTATTTATATTTGCTATGTTTTAAGTTTGCATAATGGAATATAAATTGTCAATGCGGTGCCCTTTTATCCAAGCGTAAACAGGGTCAGTATCAAGCGTAGTGATGGTGGTTGGGCGTTTACTCTCGAATAACAGGGCTTTTAAAATTTATTCGCACATATAATTAAATGTAAATTAAGTCATCAATTTAATCCAAAAATTTTAATATTAATAAAGCAGTAATTATTAAAGTATCAATTTTGGGCGGTGTGGGGTGCTAATCATTTCTCATCCGTAAGGATTTTCGAACCCAACAGTTTTAAAAATTTTTAGTTTTATAGTGTCCGGCCTACCTCAGTGGCCGGTGGCGACTCTATTTTTTAAATAAAATACATTTTTTTTAAATCTCGCGAAATACATTTTTAAATACCCGAAAGACTCCAAATATATTAAAACTTCATTTTTAACGTAGAGGGATATCGCTACAAAATTCAAGTTAAATATTTGGATCGATTGCTCTGCCTTGTGACGTGCACGACCTGAGGCAACTTGGATAAAGAATAAAAAGTGCACTGTTGAGTGCAAGAACAAGATTAGCTACATGACAAGTTGTAAAGGTGTTTCAAATGAGTGTGAGATAAGGCAGGGAAATCTACTTATAATATAATATTAATATCTTACAAAAGAGTTTTTTTTAAACAAATAACAGAACCCTTCACACCTTGTTGGGATTTTAAATAAAATGTTTTATAAGTAGATGACTCACGGTATACTTTTATTTAAGGCTTAAATAAAAAATAAGTGTATATTTTTTTAAATTTTAGGTATTTAAAGTAATTTTTTTTGTAAAAATAAGTGTCTAAAGTTTTAACTGTTATAATTTTAGGTGCTTAAAATTTACAATGTTACAATTTTAGGTGTCAGATCGTTAAAAAGTGTTAAAAATTGTTAACAATCAATACTTGACACGTGATATATTTATTTTTTTTAAAATTAAAAATTTTAAAAAATTTATAATTTTTCATAAAATCACAAATTTTTATAATTTTTATAAAATAGTCCTTAAATCTCTAAAATTCCTCAAACGCAAACCCCAAATTGCCGGGGAAGCGTCGCCGCTTTCGCCGCCGATCGTCACGCCTGAGCACACCATTTGGTTGCTGGACTTAGGCGGTCATTTCTCTTACCACGACGTTACCGAAATCGTTGAACGGCGTGTCAGTCGAACGTCGAACGCAAAATTGAATGGGCGTACTCAGGCACGACGATCGATGACGAAAGCGGCGACGATCTAATGTTTGAGTTTAAAATTTTTTAGGGATTTAAGGTCTGTTTTATAAAAATTACAAAATTTTGAAATTTTATGAAAAATTGAAAATTTGGGTTTTTCTCTTAAAAATTAAAAAATTAAATTAGTGTCACATGTCAAGCATTAATTGGTTAATATTTTTTAACACTTTTAACAGTCATGCATCTAAAATTACAACGGTTAAAACTTTAGACACCAATTTTTACAAAAAAATATTTTAAGCACCTAAAATTCAAAAGTGATATACTTGGCACCTATTTTTCATTTAAGCCTTTATTTAAATATAAATTCAACATTTATTATTAATTAAACTAGAGCAGCTTATGTTCAAAAAAAAAAAAAAACTAGAGCAGCTTACCTTGATTTAGAGTAGGGTGAAGTTCTAGGCGGTAAAAGGTGAAAACTGCAAGAGGGTGTGCGACGGAGTTAGTGGGGTGTACGTGCACGGGCTGATATGGGTTCAGCACACGCAAGGCAGTGGCTCTCCGATGGTTGCTGCGATCGGATTTGAGGGGTATGACGAAGAACGGACTGTGATCGAAATAGGTGACGGCGCCTAGAGCAAACAAGGGTTTAGGTTTTGTAACTCGAAAAGCCAAAAGACGGGGATAAAACTTGTATTTAAAATAAAAGGAATGACATAATTGCAACCTTAGCTCCAAAACTATTTAGGGATTTGAAGGTGAACCAAATACTTTACAAAATTATAGAATAGTCCTTGAAAATCGATTCGAATTTAAATTTATTTTTACTCATAACAAAACGATTTAGAATTCCCAAAAGTTAGGGGTTAGAAATTAAAATTTTCAAAATTTAGAGTTTTAATTTGAGGCTAAAATTCGGAGTGTTACAAAAACCCTCGTCTAAATCTTCCTGAACACACCATTTTAATCTTCATCATCTCGTAAATACTTCCAATTGAAATATCCAAAATTTCATTTAAAGTGAATTGGCCAATTATTTTAGTTAGTAAAATAATAATTTTATTTAATTTTTTGTGATAGAAATTCTCCAAAAACTACTACGAAAAAAAAAATTCCAAAACATTTAATAGGGATTCTCCAAAAATCGAAGGTTCAAGTAATAGGGACAGAGTGAAAAATACAAAATCTTCCCCGTCCCTCCCGATTCCCACCCCTACTCTAACATACTACTATTGGGACAGATCCATTAAAAAAAGTATTGGGAGAGATTCATGGCTCTCCTCTTTTTCCGATCATGGCATCTGACCATCCCCATATATTCCAACACCAACTCTTAGTAGACACAGCTAATGTAAGATTCATCATCTGACCATCCACGGAGTTCATCAAGCTAACTCCTTTTGCGATGGCAGGGCAAGTCATGGCCATGATTTCCACAGACATGAGCTCATGCCACAATTGGTTGAATACCTCGTTAACACCTTAATTTACCAAGGTCCGAGTTTCACCTATTTGGTTTTGCTAAGAGTGGGAAAGAAAGACAGATCTCATCTCTAAAATCACCCTTTCTCTTTTACACTTCATCGCATCAAAACGCATCATAATACATATACACCAACTGAAAAGGTTGAATGTAAAAAGTTCTAAACTTTAAAACCAACAACCAATTACAGATCAGTTCTGCTTCCAGATCTAGAATTTCCTGTTTCAATCAAGTCTAGGCCTAATAAGTGAGAATTAGATGATTCATCTTACACTAAACTCATTTAACATCCATCTAATTATAAAATTCCGCCAACAAATATGTTCTAAAACAACAAAAACACCTTTTGAACTGCAAACAGAAAGAAAAGTTTGCGTATTCAGCTCAGCTACAAGTACTTAGTGCTTCTTCTTGCTTGCTTTTACACCACTGGATTTTGATGGGGTAACCATCAAGTAGATGAATAGAGCCACAATTGATATCACAGAGATTTGAGATCCATACTTAGCCAACAACCTCTGCACAAGATAACGCTTACATTATTCTTTTTATGGACTCTAAAAGGTTTAAGAACTAGAAGTGTGGCTCATCAAGGATCCATCTATATGTATTCGTTATCTAAGACACAACACTCGATCACTACATATTAATCCCAACAAACAAAGATATTCAAAAAGAGGGGGGGGGGGGGTATGCATTCTTTTGATACAGATTTAGAAGCATGATTATATTTAACAGATGTAGAAATAATCATTCATACCTTACCCTTCAATATTTAGTCCCGGCCAGCGCAAGTTCCACAAAAGACAAAAACAAACAGGCTTTAGTAACATGGAAACAAGGATAAGGAAATTCAATAAACTTGAAATATTTGCTTATTGTTATTCCAAAAAGAGCTCACCCAGTCAAGCTTCTTCTCAGGAGCTATTTCGGCAAGGATATCTAACGGCAAGATTGAAGTTGAATATGCCTCCTAAAACACCGAGCAAATTAGAGCATCAAAGCTTGTTCACACTTTTTTTCCTAATTTCATTTGCCTTAAATTTTAAGAATGGAAAACAGACTCTATTATGGATCTCAAACCTGTGGAGCGGCCTTTGTGGGAATGCGGAAAGTGATAACTGCTGGGGCACCATGGAACATCCCTTGTGTTTTGGCTTCTAATTCAAATGAATGTGATAGAACACCACCGCTGCAGATCGTAGAGATTTGGAATTTAATTAAGATGTGATCCAGAACAACCGAACTAAATGGAATAACAGAAAGGAAATACTCACGCATCAAGTTTCTCCCATGACTGTGAAATATTGCCACTGATGACATCAAATGCATCCTGGGGCCAGCTATGATCTATGAGACTCACATCAAATGCTGTACTGAAATTTTTTCAGAAAGATTTCCCACAAGTAAGATTATATATACTCACAATATCAAACGAATGAGAAACTTCAAAAATAAATCCTTCACACAGGAGCATAGTAAAAGGGGAAAATAGACAATGCCCTATAAAATATAGTTCGAGTATTATATTGAATCATGTAGCAACATCAACCTCCAATTATAGTTTTATGGTCAACGGGTTAGATCAGACTTATACACGAATTAACAAAAAGGAAATTGAAAATATACGAAACAGGCAAGATTTTACAGCAGAAAAGCATACAACAAAATAAGATAAAATGACAAAGTAATAGTTCCAAATTGATCAGATTTGCAGTCCTCTCAGATCCGAGTGTTCCAAAGTAATAGTTCTAAACTGAATCATCAGCAAAAACAAAGTAAAATTTGATCTTTTCTCAGACATGCAAATCAGAAGTTAACATGAAAAGTCTAAAATGAAATGGTAAGCTACATGAGATAGCAAGGATAGGTCAAATTCACACTTCCAGTATCAATTCAGAGTTTCAGCATTTCCATCTCGATGGAGCAGTTAGAGCTAGATCTGAACTAAAAGGATCTAAAGAAAAAGAAAAAGGGAAAGAGAAACGCACGAGAAGCCTTGATTGTAGATGTCGATGGAGACGGAGACGGAGACGCGTTCGGCGCCGGATTTGAGTCTGGTGAGCGATGCCTTCTTGTGAGCGATGATGAAGGGGGAGTCGCCGACGGCGGTGGCTGCTGATATCAAGAAAAGAGCGAAGAACGCCTTGACCAGTAGATTTTCCATAAGCATCGCCATGAATCTGCAAGAGCTGAAAATGGTTTTTTTTTTTCGCCTTGTTGACTTAACTGGAAATGGAAGTGGTTAAAATATAAAGAGTTGAAATAAATAGACGAGCAGCAGGATTGCGTTGGGTTTTTTTTATTAATTTTGTTCTAAACGCTATCGTTTCTTTTTAAGTAAATTACGTAAATAATCACTGGACTTTACTCATAAACTTATTTTCGTCAATAAAATTTTAAAATTTTCAATTTACTCACTAAATTTTAGACATTTAATCATTTGCCTTTTGGATCGCTCTTGCAAAGTGTCTATGCTGATTATCCGGAGAGGTTTCTGAATCGTTTGAGCGCTCCCCTCGTCTTTGTGGGGCTTTTTTAGATGTGGTAAATAGGTCGTTTGGGTCGGGGTCGGTTTGAGTTATTTCGGTTCGGGTCAGATTCGATTTTGGCTATATTTGATTTTAGTTCGGGTTAGATCGAATCTAGTCTGATTCAATTTTGATTTGGGTTTACGGTGATTCGGGTAGGGTCACATCAGTTCGGTTGCTTTTTGGGTCAATTGATATCGAGTCGGGTATTTACGGGTCGGGTCAATATCAGTTCAACAATATATCAGTCTGTTTCAGTCGAGTTTTTAGGCCGGATCAGTTTTTTACACCCATATACGACTTTATAAAGCCAATATATTTGACTTTTTAGTGAGTTTTGAGATAGTTCACATCAAATCTTTCTTTATTTCTTTTAATAACATTTCTTTATTTCGGATTGCATTCGGTTCAGGCATTGAGGCAGGCAGTCAATACATACAGTACAAGTGGGGACTCTTTTTTGAAACATAAGGCCCCGAAGGACGTAAGGAGAAAGTCTAGCTTAGAAAGCGTTCTGCCCCTTTCAACATCTTACTTATCTGTAAACTTAAATGAAAGAAAAATAGTCCATTTAATAGATTGAACACTTGGTTGACTTTCCTCTCTCTCTTTGCCGAGTCGGTCTCACAGTCAGGTTTTTTCTAGGTAAACTCTTGTACGAAAGCTGGTCATCCTAACCCATACATTTCAACGGATTGAAAGTGAAGGCTTATTTGAATTCAGTCTATCCTTTTGACGGCCCTTTTCAAGAGGTACCCACTCGAGAGTACTGCTTCCTTTCAAGCAAGTAACGAACTTCCCTTCCTCAGGGGTATGAGGCACGAAGGGTGCATCTCAGTCCCTTTTCGAAAGAGAAAAGGTCTCTGTCTCTTTCTGCTGGTGATGATAAGCTCTTGCTTTTTTTTTTACCCATTCAAAATGGATATAGAAAGTGAAAGTGAAATGCAATCTTTATCTTAAAATGAAGGAAGCCAATTTCTTCTTCCTTAGCGGGCCGTTAAAGCAGCTCTTCTTCTATCTCGTTCCGTGGCCTAAGATAAATTTCTTCCTCTTTGATTGAAAATCATCCACATATCGACTTTCTTCAAGGTGGATACATAGAAATGGCCAAAACTGGGTGTCGGTCATATCCCTACGTGCCTAATGTCACTCCAAAGCAGCCATCTGATTAAGAATAAGAAGCGGAAGCAGAAGGAGGCCGCTAAGGAAGAGGCTTTCATCTACGGCTCTCTCCCATTAGTCTATTATTAACAAGCGGAAGGTGGGCTTGGAAGCAACCATATCTTCCAAAAAGAAAAAGGGAATCTAACATTCAAGAACCTTTCCAAAGCAAAGACAGGGGGTAGAACCAAAGTTGCAGAGCAATCGACCATCCCACACAAAAGCAATCCCGGAACTATGTCCTACCCTCTCTCTCCTCTCTCTCTCCTTACTCGCTACAAGTCTTCGCTCTCTGTCGTCTCGGTCTACTTGCCTCTTGGCGTGCTCCTACCTTTCCTTTCTTAGGTTTGTTAGATAGAAAGAAGGCGAAGAGCGCACAGCGCAATAAGGTAATGGATTCTAGTCAATCATTTAGTTTGCCAAAAGCTTAAAGAATGTAAAGTGACCACATCAAATCAATGGCGCCACGTGTCAAGAAGAATTACGAGGTGTGCTGAGTGCGGTTGTTCTCAGCTCTTTAGCGCCCTATGGCTCGCTCATTGTGATGCTTGGCGAGCCTCCCTACCGATGTCTCGATCCAAAGACATTTAGACCAGTCCTTGCGGACAGGACAAAACTTCCCTTGGAGAAAGCCAGTCTGAGGGAACTGGATTGGTCATTCCACTATCACTCGATTATAGAGGGTTAGAGCCCTTTCTCTGAAAGCCCTCTTGATGCGATGATAAAATGGCTAGTATTCAAGGCTAGTCCCAAGAAAGCAAGCAAAATGGCTATCCTGATAAGAAGAAGAAGCCTGATCGGTCAGTTTGCCACCTCTAGGCTTTTCATTTGCTTTCCCTTTTTGGTTTTGATGCTTGTTTCTTAATTTTCTAGACTCATGAGTGTTTTTGTAGTTTCCCCCTTCCCCCTTGTTTTACCTTTATTTTATTAATAAAAACTCAGACGGTATTCTTCAAAAAGAAAAAAAAGGAAAAGAAAAAAAATTGAGTAAAATTAAAAATAAATTAAGTCATTATATAAGAATCCACCACTCGTATCCGAAATCTCCATATCGTACGGTATACCCGTATCCGTTATTTTGTATTTCACCATATATCTGTATTACGTGTTTGTGCTCCTAACAGAGATTTAATTTGCAGGTATGATCGCGTTGTATTTATGGCGGTTGCAGATATAACGAATGTTATTGCGGGTATTGCGGTTGTAAATTTTTTAAAGAATAGATGTTATTGCGGGTATTGCGGTTGTAAATTTTTTAAAGAATAGATGTTATTGCGAATATAACAATCGCATGTATCGCAATTTCAAAAGGTGTCAAAATTAGGGACGGACGCGGAATTTCATGTTAGGAGGCGAATCTATAAAATTATAGGAAGGTGAAATAGATTTTCAATAAAAAATACATAAAAAATTCTATAAAAAGTCTAAACTATATATAAATTTTAAATTTTTAAGAGAGCGACCATCCCCTCCAGCCATTCTCTCGATTTATTCCAGATCAAAACTATTATAACAATCGTTATATAACAACCGTTATTTAAATCTCTGCTACTTAAAATAAATGTAGAGAACGAGAACCGTTAATAAAATCAGAAACCCAGATCCAGTGAAGAAATAAAACCGGCATCTCATTAAGAACCGAGCTCACATACATTTAAGTTGCCCTGCACTATTATGATACACGAGAAGACAAGAAAAAGAAAAGAAAAAAAATATTCCTTCAAGAGCTGAAGCTTTGGAGGCAGCAATTCTTGAAGACAAAGAATATTAATTTGTTTGTGTATCACCTAGAAAGCCTTCCAATTTCCAAATGAGCCTTTTGATTTGGTGATGCTTTCATGAGGACTGACATACATGTCGAAAACATCGACTCCGAAAACCCTTCTTTTCCTTCCTTCTCAGGGAAATTGTCTTCCCATATCCGCCCCTCGATCCCTGCTTAAACAATGGAAATAGTAACACATCAAATTCGAGAACCGAAGAAATCGACCTTTGAAGATTCGATTAAAATGTTTTTAAAGTTTAGGGTCCGATTTGGAATGTCGTTATACCTTCTTGTAGTTTTGGAAATCCATCTTTTGGTCCTCCATTATTTCCTCCGGATTACTATCACCTTCGCCATATATGTCGTCAAGTTGAGACGGTACGCAATATACCCTGAAACTTGGCGATGCCATGTACGAAATTCCATCATCTCTATCGTTTAAATCACCCTCGCTACTACTTTCTTCAACAATGCAGGCCTCTTCCTTTCCAACATTTCCCCTCTTCTTATGATAACCGCCATCGCCCATCGGCACATGCCTCGACGAGCGGGAGCCATCGGCGACGGCACGATCGTTCGGCCCATGGACGATGGCTAACCGAGTGTATAGCTGCGAGGCGTCTCCTTCTTTCGGGATGTCGAACTTGGAGATACCGCAACCCATTGAGGAGAAGGAGAGAGACCTGCGAGAGGAAAACAAAAGGGGGGCAATTCTAGCTCAGGTGGATACAGGGGAAGAGTCCACGGCCTTTCATGTTTAAAAAGAGAAATGAAGTTTGCATGAAAATGATGAAAACTGAACAAGGAAAATGAAACGAGAGATGCAACGGGAATTGTGGGATTACATTGAATAACCACAGGAGAACCAGGGGATTAGATTGCATATTTGGGATTTGAGAAAGTTGGTTATGTTATTGACTGCTAAATTAATCATAACAAGTTTCATGTCGAAAAGTTTTTTAGTTGGAGATTTTTACAGCAGGCTAGATATCAGGTGTTTGCTCTAACACTGTTTTTCTGGTTGTGTAATTTGAATTGCAGAGATGGTCAAATATGAACAAAAATCTATGCCTTTTTTAATGTCTATGCTTATGTCCGAATATTAAAAATTTAAATCATGCACTTTAACTCTAATTTTTAAACCATACAAAATAAACTATATGTCTTGAATTCTAAACCCTAAACTTAAACCCTAAAAATAAATCATATGCCTTGAATCCTAAACCCTAAACTCCAACTCTAACCCTAAACCCTATGTTTTAATATTAGGACAAATAAAAACACCAAAAAGACGTATAAGATTTCTATTCGTCAAATATTTGATTACGTGCATAATTTATATTAGAGGTGGCAATCAGGTCGTTTGAATAGGGTTCGGGTCTGATTTGGATTTAGTTCGAATATATGTTATTTCAGGTCGGGTCGGGTTTCAGTTCGAGTCAATATCGGATTAGTTGACTTTTTGGGTCAGTCAACATCAGATCGGTTGCCTTTCGGGTCGGGTCAATATCATATCGGTTGCTTTTCGAGTCGTGTTAATATCGGATCGGTCGATTTTGATTTGAGTCAATAAATGAAGATGATATTTTAAAGCAGAAAAAATGATATTAAACTATTACTAAATATAGTTGTTAATTAATAATGTGATACAAGATGAGAATAAAACATATATATTTGAGCAAATTAAATTCGGGTTGTTTTCAGTTTCGATTATTTTTTATTTTGGTTCTGTTTTGGTTCAGATTAATTTTGGTTCGAATTCGGGTCAAATTTAGACTATTATGTTCGAGCCTATATCGAATTTTGGACCAGCTAAATTAATTCGAGTTTTTGGTCAAATTTATCAGGTCTAATCTATATTGTGTTTTCTATGAACCACTAACGTATAAGGGTTGTTGGTTTAATTTTAAGTTATCGAACAGAATGGAACCGTCTGGGTCAGCAAACTACGTCTGTTAATTTTTATCCGTATCTGAAAACTATTCGATCCAATGTACAAGGATTCAAATAAAATCTAGCCTAATTTTATTATAAAGATCGTCCTAATGTTTGAATATTCCCCTTACGTATCATAGCGAGCTAAAAGTGTAGTGACAGCAATTAAAGCGAATTAAAAGTTTAATAAATCTTTTTTAAGCTAACATATCACGTTAGTTCTTTTTAAAGGCTGTTTCAGGTGGTGATTGTAGTGAAAATGAATTAAAAATTTAGTGACTTTATTATAAGTTTTAAAAGTTCAATAATCATATTACAAATGATTTAAAAGTTCAGAGACTAGTTTGTCCTAAAATTTAAATTAAAAACCTGATTCGATTCAGATTAATCTGATCACTGCCTTTTTTTTATCCAAACTTTTCCTCCTTTGATGCCGTCTTTTAACAGTGAAGGCGTGATGAGATTATGATTCATAAACCAGTGGTGCAAGAAACATTGGTCGGCAGTTGTGTAGCAGCCCAACCTCTCACAACGCAAGCAGCTAACTTCTTATACTTCCCTTGCACCAATTCTTTGTTTTTTTTTGGGGGGGGGGGGGGTCAAGTTCAGATACCTTGCAGCAATTCGGTTCCTTATTAACGTAAACAAACATTATGACAGAGAAGAAAACCATATTTTTTTTAATCACGCTTGTATCATTTTAATAATGACCACTTATCCAATATCATACCCACTCATTGTTGAGCTTAGTCATGCAAATGAGAACTCAACGACACAGGGACAGAGTTAGGATTGAATCATGAGGAGTGCAAGATATTTAATTTTGGAATAATCGAGATCTTAAAAAGTAATTAAACCATAAAACATTAAAGGAGATAAGATTTAATTTTGCCAATTTTAAAATTAAAAGGTCTTAAAAGCAATTAAACCATAAAAAATTGGGGTCAATGCTTAATTTAATTAATTTTAAAACTGATAAGGTCCTAAAAATAACTTATACCGGATAATTTTGGGAGGGGCAAGGACTTAATTGAAATAGTTTCAAAACTATCAATGGCCTAAAATAGAATTAGACCATCAAAGTTGAGGGGGCAATTGCCTCTCTCACCCTCAACATAGTTCCGTCCCTTTTCAACGAGTTACAAGTAGAGATGGCCATGGGTCGGGTTTTTGGCCGATCCGCACCCAACCCGAAAGTTTAACACCTTCATGTAAACACGACCCGACCCGACATTTTATGATGTTCCACCCGACCCGAACCCGAATTCTAGAGTAAAAATCCAAACACGACCCGACATAAATAAAAAATTATCAATTTTCATTATTATTCGATAAAATAGGGAACTAATTGCAAAATACAAATAGAGAAGGAGCATTATAATAATTATTCCATTTTTATTAGACAAAATAGGGAGATAATTGAAATATATATATAAAGAGAGGGGTTTTGTAGCAATTAGACATAAATATTTAGAATAGAATTAAACTATTATTTTGGGTCGGGTCGGGTAGGGTATTTTTCACCTGAAACCCGAATCCGACCTTATTCTCAAAAAATAAAATCCGAATCGAACCCGAACCCAATTTTTTTTAAAAAAAAACAGATCCTATAGGATCAGGTTGGGTCGGAACCCGTCGGGTATGGGTCAAATGGCCATCCCTATTTACAATTGGTTCTAGTAGAAAAGAGAATGATGTGCATCCTAGTAAATTCTGATTCGAGTACTTGTTTGTGAGTGTTGTAGGATTAAGAAAAAATACGAACAAATATTACCATGTATAGGAACGAGGTCACATTACTAATGGGAGGGGCTGATGCCCTTGGGCAAGGCATTTTTTTTAGCTTTAATTCTTTACTTTATCATGAAAACATAAGACATAATCCACTTCTTTTAGATCTCCACATGATCTACTTTATCATTCTCATATACGTTTACGGAAATTTAAACTTAAATCACAACAGATACATATGATATGAATGTACTCTTTTATCAAGCAGATATCGATTAGTTCAGAGGTTCATTTCCATGTCTATAGGGTGGGGATTTTGAGTTAGAAAATAATCATCATCCAGTTTGAACATTAGTAGACATTGAGATGTGAGTTCATGCATTGGGTCCTACCGAGGGAAACCAAAGATGATGGGCCTTGTAGAAGAGGAGATTGCACGCTTGTGATTATCTTTGACGAACCAACTTCCTTTCATCATATCTTTAACTAATCCATACATCTTTCTCTTCTTTATATTTGCTCAAATTGCCTTCTTCTAATCACTGTAGTTTCCCCCTTTGCATGCGTTTTTTTTCATTTGGATAACTTGATGTGAAAACCTGTGGAGGAAGAGTTAGAATTGTGTTGAAGTTTTTTTTCTCTGTTAGGTAACGTCGATAAATTGGTTCTGAAATATGAAGCTCATGCTTCCTTGCACAATACTTTGTCACTTATCAATACTTAATTTTATCAGAATAAAATTTTCTACTCTCTAAAATACAATTACACCGATATAAGATAGTTCTAAACACTCAAACATGTTTACACGGTATAGGTAATAGGTTAGTTCTTTAATGTCAATATGCCTCCGACTATGAATCATGCTTGCTTGCACAACAATCACCCCTTACGAATACATTATTAAACCGATATAAATGATTCTACATTATTACATCGATTAGTGAATTACCAAGTTTAAATTTTTGGATCCACCCCAACCTACACCATTAATTTTAAAATAGGTTATAGATGTAATAAATATGGTTTTTGATAACAAGATTCAATATCATAAAATAAGGTTTGATACAAAGACTTGTGTAAATTAAAGTTTATATGTGTTTGTGTATTTTAAGACTTTAGGGGTTTAGGCTTTAAGGTTTGAGGTTTAGAGTTTAGAGTTTAGGGCTTAAGGTTTAGAGTTTAGATTTTATAGTTCAAATAAAAAATTTGTGTAATTTAATTATACAATTTGTGTATCAAATAATATTAATAACCTTCACTAATTAAATTTAAGGCATAAAGTCAAAAATACCCCCAACATTTGACTGAATAGTCACTTTGGCCCCTATTTTTTGGAGCAATTCAACCCTCAACGTTTCATTTTAGGTCAAAATGACCCATCTGCAGATGAAAATTTTAGAAAAATGACAGTAAACAGTTTGAAATGACTTGATAGAATGATAAGTCAACAGAAAAAAATATTTTATATTTTATATAATTTTATAAAATTATTTTTTGACTGATGTAACATTTTTATGTCAACACATTTGTCTATATGATATTGTCATGTCAGCGTGCACTGTCATATATGTTTGTCACGTCATTTCAAGCCATTTATTGTTAGTTGACTGACAGTTTTTATCCACAGATGGGCATTTTGACCCAAAATGAAATGTTGAGTGTTGAATTGCTCCAAAAAAAAAGAATAAGGGTCAAAGTGACTATTCAGTAAACGTTAGAGATATTTTTTTACTTTAAGCCTAAATTTAACTCTTAATCTCCAAATAATAAAATTACATTGGAATTCTAATCAAATTAAATTTCTTAACCTTCCTTAATTAAATTTAACACTTAAAATAGAAAATATTATTAGAAAAACATGTCTTTCGGTAGAGAGAATTGACCTAGTTTTGCCTAAATTTTAATCGGAGCCCAATATAACGAACAAGTATCTTATGTAGCTTTTGAGCGTTTTTTTTTTAATTTTAAATTCTAAATTTTAAATCAAAATAGATCTTACCTCCAATTATAAACTCTAATATTTAACCCTAAACTTATTTTTTTTTAGTACGGATAGATAAAGACCCTAAAAAGAACCTTGGATTTCTATTCCAATATAACTTCCGATAATTACATTCCCGACTCAAACACAGAACCAGAACCAGAACCAGAACCATTCCTTAACATAACACAATATTTAAACTGGATGATTTTGAATGGAACTATTAGCAAGAGAATCTCTTTTAGCTTTCCAACTGTGGGAGAAAAACAAAAGCCTAAAAAAGTCGCACAGGTTCGATAAACGGAAGCATAGTTCAATTCTTTAGATGTAGGCATGTAGGGGAGAAGATCAGCCCCCCATGTGCGGATGCCCTTTTGCCTACAATCACCATTCAAATTTCACACGATGCTATGATTACATAACCCTTTCTCTTTTCAAACTTCTCATCATATCTTTCCCGTCTCCAAAATTCACTTGCCTTTTGATACCAAAAGCTTAGATACTGAAGCAATGATTCGTTCCACCATTCCCCCCCTGTCACTATAATCGTTTCAAATGATGAAGAAATCCAGAAAAGAAAACGAAACTCACAACAGTTAAATTATGTCTGATACAAACTCTACTGAAACTGGTTTTTTACTGCTTTCTCATACAACAATTCGGATAGCTAGTACTTAAAGCACTGTTTTCAGTTGAACTTGGTGAAGTAGGTTGTGGAGGAGGACCAAAGACAGAGCTGTCTTCCAGTGTAAAATCAATACAACATGGCATGTTCACTGCAGTAGTTGTTTTGTAAGAAAATACTCCTTGTTTTTCAGCTCTTTTGTTTCTCTTCCTCTGAAACACTCGGAAAACTAACCAATCTCCAATGGACATCTGCAGATGAGGAAAAAACACATGGTTAAGACTTAAGATAATGATTTTAATCCAAACTTTTTGCTCCTGCTACTTGTATTTGTTGTATTAGTATAACCTGAGTTGCAAGTGAGTCGGCAAGGCGAGATTGGTGCAACGGCCAATGAGTCTCGGTCCCATTAGAACACTTGTTTTCACAGAAAATCAAAGCTTTTCTCATCCCAACTATTTCATTGGTTCCAGAAGCTAGAATCGGCTTCTCTTTGCCTATGGGCTTCCAGTACCCAGAACCAGCTACTCTCTTGCGTTTTTCGTTACCATTTCTGGTGTTAAAGAAATACTTATTTTCTTTCAAATCACCTGAAAACAAGCGGAAATATTTAAGTGTTGGAATAACTTTGAGAAACTAATGGTGAACATACCTGCAGGCAAGCTCCAAGGATCAGCCTGGAGAACATCAAACTCAGGAATGACAGAAGCAGGTAACGGGAGACACAAAGCTTTTCTCTTCAAGTAATGAACCACAAGCTCTTCATCTGTAGGATGGAATCTGAAGCCAATGGGCATTTTGATCCTTCCATTCACAACAAAGTTTCAACTTTCCATACTTGAAATATATATACTAAGAATTGTTGAGAAGAAATCAGTAGGAAACAAAAGATTTGTGTGGGTTTAATTTGCTTACAGACACAGATAGGTTCCTTTATAAAGGAGAGAAATGGCGATTGGCAAAGTTCAAACCAGTAGAAAAACCAAACCCCATTGCTTGCTTTACGTCGAGGGGTGGTTTCTTAGACAAACGTGTAAGAAATAATTGAGATTGGTTTTGGCCGAAGAACCCATGTCTCCTCCTCGTCCCCTCTCTGTTACTTCTAAAGTGAGCCCTACGTGTGCTTCTTTGCTATGTATATTTCATATTTCCTTTTTATGAATGAGATGAATCGCTTTTTCTCATTGGTTCTAAGAAAGATCCAAGGGTCCAAATTGGTTTTGGGTAATTCATCTTTCCTTTTTGTGTCCAACTTGCTGCGACCAATATAAGCATGGTTGTCGTTCCCCCCATGTGAATCCTATCCCATACTTGTTTTGTTAAAAGGCAATCGAGAATTAATGTAGAACTGCAGCCTTCCCACATCGGAACCAAATGCTGTATCAACATTTATGAACTAGTTTGGAAGGTTTAGAATGACTAATTTGTGTTGATTTTTGATTAATGAGTCATCACCAAAGCCCGTCTAGCTCAGTCGGTAGACTCCAAGGCTTTTAACCTTGTGGTTGTGGGTACGAGCCCTATGGTGGGTGGTTTTCTTCACTCTTCTTTTCTATGCTGAAAAAGCTCATTATCTCCACTAATTATTTTAAGTGTAAACCACACAAGTTTCTTTCTTATTTTAGTCACCGAATTATTTTTTTTGGTAAAAACATCACTAACGTTATGTTTCCTTCATATTTTGGTCACCGAACTATTTTTTTTTGGCAAAAACATCACTAACGTTATGTTTTCTTCCTATTTTGGTCACCAGCAGTTAGAAATTTTATTTTATTTTTTAAAAAAAAATTCATGTCATTTCTTCTCTCTCCTCGTAAGCAATATATGTTATTTTATAATATTTTTATTCAAACTAACAGGATGGTGACACGTATCACTACCTATTAGTGGAATAAAATGAATGAAAAATAAAATGAATGAAAAATCAAGCCCCTTATACAGCCAGATAAATGGTGACACGTGTAACTGCCTAATAGGATGGTGACACGTGTAACTGCCTAATAGGATGGTGACACGTGTAACTGCCTATTAGTCGAATCTCTCTAGCTGCATAAGGGGCTTGATTTTTCATTACTTTTATTCCACTAATAGGCAGTGACACGTGTCACCATCCTGTTAGTTTGAATAAAAATATTATAAAATAACATATATTGCTTACGAGGATAGAGAAGAAATGACATGGAAAATTAAAAATTAAAATAAAATTCCACGTTAGCAAAACCATTAAGTTTTTAACAGTTGGTGACCAAAATAGGAAGGAAACATAACACTAATGATGTTTTTGCCAAAAAAATAGTTCGGTGACTAAAATAGGAAATAAATCATAGCTCGGTGACTACTGATGTAGTTTACCCTTATTTTAATTAATGATATGTTTTCGAAAATTCCACCACTTTTATCCACCAGATGTTTTGCTCCACTCCTTTTATAAGACATAAAAGGGTTTATAGTTTAAGGGTTTAGGATTTAGAGGTTAAGATTAATATTTAGAGGTTATATTTTTATTTATAACCCTTAAATTCTAACTATAAACTCTAAATTAAAACCATAGTCCCTAAATTTTAAGCACATAAACTTTCAACCGAATCCTTAACCGCTAAAATTACGGCGCTTGTGAAAATAAAATATTTTCACTATCAGTGTATGATATAATTATCCCTCTTTTTATAAGACATATCTTTAGTGTTTGATAATCATAAAAATTTCGATTCAATTTAAAATTAATATGTGTCGAATTTGATTTTGTTTGACAAGTTGTTCAGTAATATTTTCTATCTACAAAGATTTAACTCAAAATCTTACACGGGCGTTGGCTTCCTTACTACCAAAATCAACACGTGTGATAAGTTCACTCCATTTTAATTAGTGAAAAATTAATCTTAAATTGTTTAAAACAAGTGGAAAATGTGTGTAAAATCATTTATGGGTGTGGAAAATTTGATTTGATTAATTTTGTTTTTTTATTTATTTTGAGTTCAATAAATCAAGTTATTTGATGTTTACCATTCAAATAATTTGGTGTAAATAATCTTGGCGTCCTGCCAATTTTAAAAATGTGCATATTGATATTTCCAACAACAAAAATCTTCAAAAATTTTAATTGTAAAATTCAAAACTTCTAATCCGATAAAAAAAACTTAAAATATAAAATTTTTATTTTCCCCAAAATTGAAAAGTTCAAGACTTTAAGTTAAACATATAAATTTTCAAATCAAGTTTATCGTATAATTTTTTTTTGTTATTTTGTTTCAAAAGAATTTTCCAAAATATATACAATCTTTTTAAACGAAAAACTTTAACTGAATTTCATTAATAAAAAGAAGAAGTACAAAGTATAACACACTCTAAACCATGACTATCCATGAAGATAAAAAAAATCAGAAAAATCAAATAGTGTGAAAGATAAAATTAAATTTATTCCTTCCTAAGAAAGCTTGTTTCGTCTTCCAAATGAAATTTAAGCAAGGATAAACTTTAACCATAAAGCTTCATGTATCAAGCATTCTTTTCACTGCGAGTTATTGGCACATCGACAAACTACTACAAAGGAATTCAAAAAATAACAGACCGCCGATTATCTTGTGACTTGAAACGCTCGATAATACTTGTTATGCGAACGCTAAATTATCATAACATCAGACAATACTGTCACAAAGATAGTCAAATCTTGCAAAAACGCAGACAAACAAACTACTACACAAGCAGACGAAAAAAATATCCTGAAAAGCAGATGTAAAGTGACTTATGGCAAAGAAAAATAAAAAATAAACTAAAAAATGATTCCTCATTAAAAGAGAAAAAACTTTTTTATATACAACTAGTGTAAACACTAGAAATTAGCTGACGACATGAAAGTCGTCGCTAGAGAAAATTTTGACGAAGAAGAACTCAAGGAAGGTTTTAGAAAGTAACTACCTCGGAGAAAAAATGGAAGTAGTGGAAATGACCAAGACAACTAATTTGATTAGAATTTCATTTCATTCAACTCGATATTGTTAATAAGATTCACCAATTCAATTAACTCAAAATTTTTTACTCGATTCGATTGATTACTCACCTCTAAAATCATCCATAGAAAAGACAAATTATTTTCGCATTGCCAATAACAAAAACTAATACTAATTAATATTCCCTATATATATTTATTGTAAATTCAGGAAGATTAAGCTACCTAATTTTGAACAAAATTCATCTGCCTTTTTGGTGTCTCTATTCATGCCCCAATACAAAAAAAATTAAATCCTAAGCCTTGATCCTAATTTTTAAATATTAATTATTGAACTCTAAATCCTAAAAATAAACTCTACACCCAATACCCTATACTTTAATCATAAACCCTAAATTTCTTTTTTAATATGAGACATAAATAGGGACACCGAAAAGGAAGATGAATTTTACCCCAATTTTGCATTTCAAAAGAAGGAAAAATTATTATGCACTAAAAAGATGGCATACACCGGCGAACAGAAAATCGTCAGTAAAATACTTAAAATCTATCGGTATATACTCCAAAACCTTTAGCGATAGACAAAAGCGATATTCCGACAAGCAAACAGTCGTCGGTAAAATGTTAGTCGGTATATCTTTCTACCGATGAAAGAAATTGTCGGTATAGATGTTAGGACCCTATACTGACGGGCAAATCCGTAGGTATGGCCTACCCCCACTAATTAGTGTATCTGTTCTTACGGTAAATTTTCGTCCCAATTGATTCAAATTTTTACCGACGGTCATCTCTACCGGTATATGTATCATTTAGATTTGTATAAGATACATATACCGACGATTTTGTCCGTCGGTATACTTAATTGGCATTTTTATTTTAAATATTAATATTTATTAATATTATTGTTATTTTCTATTTAATATTATTTTTTATTTAAATATTAAAATTTGCTAGTAATTGAAACTTAAACCATCGACACCGCTTAATATTTTTATTTATTATTGTTTAATTTAACCCAAATAACTAGTAATTGAAGAGAAAAAAAGCAATTTTTTCTATTATCAAATTGGAACTGTTCCATCATAACACGAAGAGTTCTTAAAGAGACATTGTAACTAGAATTCATGCAAAGGTATGCAGGAATTATTATAGGCATTAGATGGAAACAGTCACGATGGTTCCTGCGAGGATCCAGACAGGAAAGCCAAGTTCACCCTTTTCTATTGAACACAGCATAACAGGGTTTGGCCATACGTACAACTAGAAGTGCCCAATTTACACCTCCTAAGAATCCAATAACCTATAAAGTAAAAACAGAAAATTAGGAACATAATTTTAAGCAAATAAGATGATGAAGAAAAAATAAATACCAAACTTACATTAGAATAAATTCCACGCCTCTTCGCCCAGCACTTCAAACATCTAAGCGTCATACGGAAGTGCTACAATTGTGAGATAGATTAGAAAACAGCAAAATCAGATAAATAATAAAACAAGTGTGACAAGGCATATGGAATATTCACCTCGACATTTGCACTATGTACAATCATTCTTGACTTTCACTTGTGTTGTAACCCATATGCCTTCCACAGTCCAATCATTCTTGACTTTAACTGATGATGTTTCCAAGACTTCAGACGGAAGAAAAGCTTATGACCTCGAACTCCTCAACTTCAAGATTTTGTCTTCTCAGCAGAGAATTTTATTTTGAAGATTTTGCCTCCAAGAGCGGGTGATGACCAAAGAAGAAACCTCAGCCTACCCAAACCAAAAATGGTTATCCTTTTTGTCTTTGCTCTATTCCTGATACACAACAATGAGCAAAAAAGGACATCTGTTGTAACTCATATTTGTCCGGGTTAGACCCAAAATAAGCATAATATCCATACCTATTATACCCAATTAAAAAACCCTTTATCCAGTCCAAGCTGCCGCATATGCAGACTCAAAAAGCAGGAAAGAAGACGTTATCGCCGAAAATTTTTGATCTGTAAAATCAATGTATTCACTTTTTTAGGTATTTAATACCCCAAATTTTTTGTATAAGAGAACTTTAATCGAATACTTTAAAAAAAGGAAAAAAAGTATTGTTTTTACTTTTAATTTTTGCATTGTTTTTTTTTTTACTTTCTTTAATTTCAGTCTTTTTTTATATTGGATGCATTTTATTTTATTTGTGTTTTTTTCGCACATAATATATATAGTATTGTTATGTATATTTGATAATTATAACATATAATATATAACATGTGTAATATATATTATACTTATAATATGTATATAGTATAATATTTACTTTATATAGTATTTGTATAATATGTATATTTATATATAAGATATGTATAAAATATTATTTATGTATTTATGTTTACATGTCTATATTAATATATATATTCTATATTATATAGTATTTTATTTGTTTTTATTTTATTACTTTATATTTACATTATTTATATTAATTTTATATTATTTATTATTTTACATAAATATTGTATATAGTATTTTGCCCCATTGTTCCGATATTTTTATTGGAAGTGTCATCCCAGCCATCCGGGTGTCATCTCCTTTGAATGTCGTGAGTATCAAGGCAGATTTAAACAGTTGTGCACGTATTTTGGGAATTAAATTAAATCGAATTTTCATTTTTCTTAATAAAAATAATGCGAACCTTTAGGTACTAATTTTGGGCGTAGTGGGGTGATAATCTTTCCCCAGTCGTAACCAACTCCCGAACCCATCTCTGATTGACTTTTCGATGTCTGGTCTACCTTATCCAAATGGCCGATTGCGACTCTATTTTTTTATTATTTATTTTTATTTAAAACATGAAGCCCCCATTCTAAAAGCGGGCCTCCAGATAAAGCCCGGAGGAGAAGTTCGCTACAACTTGATTATAAGAGATGCAATGGATTTGACTAAAGTTGATCCAAAAAATAATCAAAAGAACTGTAAATTTACATCTGAAACAATCAAAAGAGATATACTTGCATAAAGAAGATCAATAGATATCCCTTGGAACTTAAATCTCATTACTGGGACATGAGCATCTGGAACCGGTTGAAGTTCAGTGACTTCTTCCATCTCAGCCAAAATATCATGTAAAATGATGAAGAAATCTTCCTGGAAAAAATTCAAATTAAACATAAATAAAACTCAAATTAAATGACCAACAATTAATTTCAAGGTAAACAAAAGAATTAATGAGATTAAAGAAACCTCTCGGTTCACATAAGATGACCCACCACACAAAGTGTCTATGTCAGCCCCAGGTCCATGCACCTACCTATCAAAATAGTAAATTTTTGTCATCATCTAAATAGGCAAATAGGCAATAAACAAAGTTATTTAAGGAATAGATCCACCTTCTCCAATTGTAATTCACACCTTTCTTTTTCTTTTCCTTTTTTTTTCAAATTAGCAACTAGAACGAGTTTTTTTTTGCTCGACAATTAAATTTTTATTAAGAAATCGAATTTTACCTGATTGTGTATCTTATTAAAAATCTCTTTAATCTCAATTAAAAAAAAGAATACAACATAAATATAAACCAAAAAACACCTATCTTAACGAAAACACCTTAAACTTGTAATCCAACAGAACTCTAGATCCACACAAGCCTAAAAGTGCCACAACAGCCCGAAGAAAACTACTATGCAACGTCCTTGATGATGTGACAACTGTTGATGAAAATTGATAATTTGGATAAAAAAGTAGATAAGGTGATGCTCTGTCGTACTTTCCGTCAGACCAAATAATGGCTGATGTCGTGTTGGTTTGACTGTCTTGCGAAGGATGACCTACGTCGATGTACTATATTCAAAGTGTGGTGGTAAGTAAGGTGATTTGGTAAAAGCTGTACACAATGGATTGACGTAAACCATCCTTTCGCAAGACAATCTGCCACATCATGTTGGTCTGACGGAGAGTATGACAGAACACTATCTTATTTATTTTTTGAGTCAAATTATCAATTTTTATCAAAAGTTGCCACCATCGCCAAGGAGTTTGTAATGGTTCATTGATCCAATTTAGAACCATTTTTGAGTCCGACTCCACTATAACTGATGCTTTCCCTGCCCAATCGGCTTCAATAAGCACTTTGAGGCTTATTGAAATTCTGTCTCTTAAAATCAACATGCTACCAATCAACTTCATTAAAGCAAGATTTCTCATGACTGCTAACTATAAACTAGGAGCTCATACTGATTACTCTGATTAGCCTGCTCGTTCTACAATTTCATGATCTCCGGTAGACAAACTATTGCACTCTCATCGAACGAAACTAAGGCAACATGCTGGATCTCTTCTCAAGAGAATTCGACACTTAAAAATCATACTCGACTCAACTAGTGAAATAACTTTGTATTAGGTGTAGGATATTATGCTGACGTATTAAAAAATATACTTTTTTTCAATTTGGTATATGAATCTGAAAGGAAATATAACTAGATACTTAAATTTAAAAAAAATCACAAATATTAATATGAGTAGATTTTCAAATTTAAATATCAAATTGAGAGAGAAAAAGTTTAAGTACAAATTTTAGAGAAAAAAATTATGTTTAGCTACCGATTTCTATAAAATAAGCCACCCATTTTTGCTGATTCGACACACATCAATAATTGACTAATATATTAATTCTGTATCATGATAATGAGTCGCGTTGATTAAGTTTCAACTATTAATACCTCCTCAAAGTCACAATATACTCAAATTTAATTATATTTGATTTACAGGTCCGGATACAAAAAATAATTTACATATTATATAAAAATTCAAAAAATAATAATATCTTTTAGCCACACGTATATTCTTTTTATTAAATAGAGATTATATTTTTATATCAGAATTCGAATCTATACAAGATAAAATAATATGAACATCCTTAATCATTAGACCAATGAGTAGAATTCTCTTAATCACACGTACTTTAACTAGCCTTTGAAATGAGAATATATATATACTCCTTTTATCGCTTTAAAATTATCATATATTAAATTTTTTGTTAATTTTTTAACTTTGACGTCTTATTATTTAAAATTTATTATTGATAAAAATGTGATAAAATATATTTTAAAAACCTTCAATTAAATATTTTTTAAAAATATTTTTTTAAAAAAATTTAATTGATTAAAATATTTAAAATAATTGTGATTTAAGTTTTTAAATGACTTTTAAAAAGTAAATAACTTATAAATTCAGTAGGATTTGGAGAGTTGATATTCTTTGACTCACTGATTTTTGAAATTGTAAGTGGATATGTTTTTATAAGGTTTTGCTAAGTCAGTCAATAAGACTAATAAGATTTTTAAAATTAATGTTTATTTGGTTTTCAATAAAATCTAATAAATATAATAATTATATATTCTTAGAAAATTGTGTTCTATGAATTTAATTACATCTATTAAATTTTATGGATTTAGTGATTTATGGTTTTAGGGTTTTACATTTTAGGGTTTGTGAATTTATAGTTTAAGATAAATGGTTTTATATTTTAGGGTTTAGGGTTTATGGTGTTAGGTTTATGGTTTAGGGTTTATGGTGTTAGGTTTATGGTTTAGGATTTAGGGTTTTAAGTTTATGTATTAGTGTTTATGAATTTATAATTTCGGGTTTATGTTTTTAATATTTAGGGGTTAAGTTTTTAGAGCTTAAAGTTTAGGGTTTATAGATATAATTAATTACATCTATTAGATTCTACTAAATTAATTGAACACAGTTTTTTAAGAAGATAATTATTATATCTATTAGATTCTATTAAAAAATTAAATAAGCATTAATTATAAGAATTTTGCTAGTTTTAGTGACGTCCTAAGATTGTCTATAACAAATTTTTTATATATTAAAAAATAAATATTTTCTGAACTAAATCGGAATCAATTTATTATAGAAAAAATCAAGAGACTCCACAACATTCATACAAGATGAGATGAATGTATCACCACTACCGAATGAAAATAACCTATGAGCAAGAAGAAAAAAACAAAAAGGTTGGCCAATAACCAATCACCTCCCCCACTTGTAAATGATCCATACTTATCCAAATCACACCTCTTAAAAGCAAAACAAAAACATAAACAGTAACAATTACAATAGTCTTGCACTTGCACCACACAATAGAAGATTAACCAAGCACACCAAAATATCATAGATACTGCGATCTATACAAATTCTGATATTATAAATAAAAAAAATTAAATTGGAAGGTCGTTTTCGTTATAAACTTATGTAAAATCTGATCAAAATTAGTATGCTAATGAGTCGAATATTGGTAATTAAACAAAAAAATTGAACAAAACAAATCGACCCAAAGACCTATAGATGACATTCAAGACTTCCACAACATCCACGGTCTACTCTTTTTTTCCTTTATTCAATTCACTGCATCGGAAGAGTCAGTTTCCAAAACAAATTCCAAAACAATTTTGAAAGCAATAGCTTTAGCATTGTCTGATTTTTCTGCAATGATGGGTCAGTAAAAATTGGTAAAATCTCACCAGCACCAGTTCCTCATAACTCCACTTATGTTGCTATATTTATCTATGTGATATTTTAAGGATTTCTAATAGATATTTTTGTTTTCCTAAGGTGGTTGTCATTAAGGTTGGAAAAAATGTGTTACAAGGACCCTTTTTGTCAAAAATGTAGAAAATAATGGTTTCTTCTTGCAATTGTAATCTATTTTGTTGAAATATTGCAATTGTAATCTACTTTGTCCTTTTCTGGGACTTTAGCTTCCAAGTTTCAATCTCAATGACGTGAGTGATTAGAACAAATATTCTGTCTTTTTTAGAGTCATATTTTATTCCTTAATACTAAAATTATTAAATTTTAAGACAGAACCTTAAATTATAAATACTAAATTTTAAACTTTAAAAAATATACCCAACTTTCAATACTCTAAACCCTAATTCTAAGCTTTAATTCAATAATTCTAAATCATAATTACAAAACTCTATACTTAATTTTTTATGTTACACATAAATAGAAGCATCGAAAAGGATAATACGAATTCTACTCGAGTGATTGAGCAATCAATATGATTATATCAACAAAACCCACATTAATTCCTATAAAGCCAACTCCCTCTCATCCTCCATTGCAGATGTATCTTTGATTCATTCTAGTAGGACTGTAGCGATGGACTATTTCAATTTGGTCACAGCAACATCAACCCTTGCAATAATTGTTTTTTCATTGCTACTCTTTCTTGTCTCTTTACTATGGATATCGCAATCTTTCCGAAGAAACTCAGGCCAGAAGAAAACAGCACCGGAAGCCGGTGGAGCATGGCCTATAATCGGCCACTTCCGCCTCTTAGGAGGGCCGCAACCACCTCACATAGCTTTGGCCAACATGGCCGATAAATACGGATCAATCTTCTCCATCAAATTAGGTGTGCATAGAGCTTTGGTTGTGAGCAGCTGGGAGGTTGCTAAACAATGTCTCACCGTAAATGATAAAGCATTCGCCACTCGTCCAAAGCTTTTAAGCATGGAACTTTTGGGATACAATTATGCCATGATGGGCACCGCGCCTTATGGACATTATTGGCGTCAAGTGCGCAAGTTCGCCACGATCGAGCTACTCTCGAATCATCGACTCGACTCACTTAAACATGTTCGAGAATCCGAGATTAAGATGTCTCTGCACCAATTGTACGAGCTGTGGAACCGGAAGAGAAGTAGTAACTTTGATAAAGTATTGGTGGATATGAAGACATGGTTTAAAGATGTAACTCTTAACATAATTCTGAGAATTATCGTAGGGAAACGAATACCTGATTCCAGTGAAAGAGATGATGAAACTGAAAAATGGAAAAAGTCCTTAGACGATTTAATGCAAATGAGTGGGAAGTTTGCAGTATCTGATGCGTTACCGTTTTTGAGATGGTTTGACATCGGTGGAGACGAGAAGTGCATGAAAAAGATAGCCGAAGAATCGGACCGAATGATCGATGGGTGGTTACGAGAGCACAAGAAGAAGAGAGTTGAAGACGAGGAGAATAGTGAGGAAGATTTCATGGGAGTAATGCTATCATTTCTTCGTGATATAGAGGAGCACGACGCCGATACCATCAACAAAGCCACTAGTCTCGTATGTTCAATCTTAGCCTAAACCTTTGTTGCTTTTTAAATTATATTTCTTTTAGGACAAAAATCATATTTAAAAATATTGAGTCTTCGTTCTATTGACATCTTATGAAGGCCGTAGGTTCTAATGTGCTAACTTAAATACAACCATTTCCAATTTAAGTATTTAAGAAAATTATTTATAATTTAGATATTATATAAAAGCATGTAGATACATACTATATCCATCACTTACATGAATCCGGATTATCTATAGTAAATTATAGTAATTTGTATTTTAGATCAACAAATTTAACATCGGCTTGTATGTAATTCACAAGAAGCTGTAGTTTGTGTGTGCTTATCAAGCAATAGCCTCCAATTTAAGGATTAAAAGCATAGACATGAGGTTCTTTAAATGTATTCTAATCTACAACAATAAAAAATGTTACAACAATAATTGTACCAACTAAATTAAGAATCACTTACTAAAAAGTTAATAACAAATGGACTTAAATCGTAAATAACCCTAGAAAATAGAATGTCAGTAAACCTTATTACTGACATTGTTTATGGGTTTTCTTTCTTCCGACTGTAACTTTTATGATAGGCTAGAGCTGTTTTTGTTGACATTTTTTTTCTTACTATATGTTTTAGTTCCATTTGAAATGTTTTGACGACGATGCATCGAATATAATAAACTATTTCTTACAAAAAAAATTTATCACCTAAAACTTAATCATTTATTCATTTTATGGTACATGGTGAAATAGGTTCTTATCTTAGGGGGAGAAGATACCACATCTGTCACACTGACATGGGCATTATCTTTATTACTCAACAATCCTGATGTATTGAACAAAATCCAACAAGAACTAGACATCCATGTCGGCAAGGATAAGCTGTTCGTGACAGAATCAGACACCAAAAACTTGGTCTACCTTCAGTCCATCATTAAGGAAACATTACGTTTATACCCTGCTGCTCCACTCTCAGTGGTCCATGAAGCCATTGAAGACTGCACGGTTAGCGGATACCATGTTTCAGCCGGCACTTGGCTCATTCTCAATCTTCGAAAGATTCAACGCGATCCGCGCATATGGGAAAACTCTTCTGAATTCCGACCGGAAAGATTTATGATTACCCACAAAGATGTAGATGTGAGGGGACAAAACTTTGAACTCATTCCATTCAGCAGCGGTAGAAGAATGTGTCCTGGAGTTTCGTTTGCGCTTCAGATTTTGCAGCTTACGTTGGCTAATTTGCTGCATTGGTTTGAGTTCGAGACCCCATCGGGCGAAGCTGTTGACATGCAGGAAGCACCGGGAATAACGAGCACTAAAGCAACACCACTAGAAGTTCATATAATTCCACGTCTTCCTGCTTCTGTTTACGACTCCACCAGCTAAATGTTATTGTTAATTTTAGCTTGTAATAACGAAAACACTTCAAGTTTCTAGCATATAAGATTGCTTCCGAATTGAACTACTTTTATGATTCGACTTGCAACATGGCGCTTTTTTTTATATGGGATATCATCAATTACATGCCATGGAAGATTTGTTATCCATTAATTAATGAAATCAGTTTTTTAAAATTAAGATTAAATTTATTGAATTATTTTGAACTGACTAAATTAATCTTTAGTTGTCTTCCTTTTTACGCTTCTTTTAGAAAAAAAACACATTTTCTTTTGTTTGTATACATCTCATAATCCTTCAAACATAAATTTATAAACACTTGTTATCAGTTGGTTTACTGAAATATAATATTAAGTCTTTTAAGGGAAGTCAAAAATTCAAATCATAATATTAATGACCAAAACGCATAAAAAGAGACTAAAGGGGGATTTTCCCGCTGGTTTATCGGACCAAATCAAAACAAAAGCAAAATCAAAGAGCTTGAAACCAAAACAATCAGTGACCAAATTGAAATAGTCTGAAAACGGGAAGGATGGCAGAAAAGGTTTAATTGGAACGGAAGGGTTTATTATGTAAAAACGGATGGCAAAATCAAAGAGCTTGAAACAAAAAAAATCAGTGACCAAATCAAAACAGTGTTCATTTTTTACCTTTGCCCAAAACAAATAAAAAAACCCCTTCAAATTTTCTGAATGTTCTTTAAAAATTGGTCGTGGTTTTCAGATACCGGTGGTGGCTTCACCACTCCGACCAGCCGGAAACCTAAAAATAACCTTCTTTCGAGCCTTTTTTTGTTAAAAAATAAATCTTGCCTTTCTTTTAAAAAAAAAATCAAAACAAAAGACTATTTTTTACAAACCCGAACCATTTTTCGAGACTCAAAAGATCTCAGTGCTTTACTCTGGTTCACCCTATTCGATTTAGAGAAATCGAGAGCTTCTCACCGGTGAAGAATGGAGGCAACACGAGGTCAACCCTAACTCTTGATTATCTTTTTTTAATGTGTTGTTTGTGCTATGAAAAAGAAGATGAAAGAATATCTTTTCTGAAATCTTTTTTCTATTGATTCTAATCTGAGATTACAATGAGATTTTTTGGTTATAAATTCGGGATTACATAGATCTATTCTAGATTATTATTGCCTAGGTTAGATCTGGTGTTTTTATCATGAGATCTCTAATTTTCTGTCCTTTTTTGCACGCTCGAGGCATGAGGAGGCTGACAACCGTACGTCGACGTGGATCTCGAAAGAAAAACCACCGTCGATCTGGACACACGGCGGCCATCGGTGAAGGCGCGTGGAAGCTGAGCGGTCGAGGCTGTGGGAAGCACGAGCGCGTGGTGAAACTGGAGGAGCTCTCTCAGTTTGATCTGGACCGTTGAATCAGATTTGATCCAACGGTCAGATTTTGACTGCGCAAGAGGAGAGAGGAGGCTGATCAGAGTAGGGTTTATTATCAAATGGGCCTTATCGAGCCGATTATAAAAGGGGTTTGTAAATGGACTTAGACACATATAATTAAAATGGGCTTTATTATTTTTTATGATATGTTTTATATTATAATATCAATAATAATAAAATAACAACAACAATATTAAACAATAATAATATTGAAATATAATAATAATACTAAAATTCGACAAAATTCAGTGATTACAGAGCAGTCTTATCTACAAGGTGTGTGTGCATTAACAAATGGTTAAGAAAATTATGAACGTATACTACATTTCTTATTCTTAGGAGATTTAAGTTCGAACAACTTGTCTGCAAGGTGTGTGTCATTTTCAAAGAACTAAGAATAAAAAATATATTTTATTTTGTAATTACACCAAAATATTCAAAAATAAAATAATAATAAGTTGTATTAGGTGTAGGAAAGGCTGGTTAATTATACATATTGATCTTGGAATTTTACGACTTTTCTTAAATAGATACTTAAATTTTTTGTCTCAAATCGGTATTTGAAATTGGAAACAAATACTAATTGATACCTAAATTTAGAAGAAAAAAATCTCATTAATATTTAATATTGATGTGATATCTCAACAATTAATTATATTATAAGTGACGCTTAATAATATCATTATTTTTCAAATTCATGTACTAATTTAAGAGGAAAACATTTGGTACCAATTTGAAAAAAAAAAACATGTTTGGCTACCAATTTGTACGATAAGCCTATAATTTTTGGTGGATTCGACACACGTTAATAATTGACTATATAAATTTTGCAACATAATTATGAGTCACGTTGATTGAATCTTACCTTAAATGACACCTCTGAAGCATTATAAATCTAAAAATATTTTAAAAATATTATCTTCGATTTAAGTGTCAAAGATAATATTTATATGATTTTTAATCTGTTAAAAATAAATATTTATATGTGCTATAGATAATGTTCAACGTGATTTTTTCACGGAGTTCTCGAGATTTTTAATAAAATATAAATATGGTTATAATAGATATTTTTGTTTTTCAAAGGTTGGAAACATAAATCTAACTCCATCTCATCCGCAATTGCAGATGTATCTTAGATTAATTAAAGGATCGTAGTGATGGACTATTTTGATTTGATTGAAGATGTTCATATTATTTTTGTTTAAATTAAAATTTATTGGACTTTTGAAAGTTTATTAAAAAGTTTAAAGCCGTCATCGGTTGTTTTAAGTTGAATATAATCGAATACCCCTCAATCTGTTTTGTGTTTAAGTTTAGAATCGAGATTGAATTTAAAAATCAATTATGTGCGGTGAAAGTTAAAGCACCCTACGACACCCAAATATGGGTCGATAATAATTTGCCGATACTTGCTCGAGAGGGCGGTGCCATTGATCCCTATTATTGGTTGATGGTGGCCATAAATCAAAGGAGCTTTTTGAGGGTCAAAATGGCCAGCATCGTGAACTTGATAATAATTTATTGATTCCTTTGATTGATTAAAATCAAATCAATTTATGGGTTTGGTTGAACGGAGAGAAGGATAGGAGAAGTTGAAAAATAAATGTTTTTATTTTTAATATTTTACCACGCGTCACTTAGGAATTGATCTAATTTTTTTTAGAAATAGATAATTTTTTTTGGCAAAATTGAAAAAAGAATATAGAGGACTATTTTTTTTATTAAAAAAGAGAGTTTATTATTAAAAATTTCTTTAAGCTTAAATAAAAAAAAAGAATAAGGCTGATAATAATTACATAATTACGAAGAATTCACAAAAGCAACAAAAGTGACCATAGCCACAAACAAAGCAATCAACTAGGACTCAAACTACATCCGGGGACAAAAGAGGTAACACCTCCGACGGTAGATGGACATAACAGATTTTACCAATAGAACAGCCCCGAGCCATGCCTGCTAAAGCATCAGCAACAAAGTTTGTTTCCCAGTCAACCTGCCGAACCTGAATATCCCAACTTCGGCTTATAAGATCTCAAATTCTTACAACAAGCGCACTATCCACCAAAGCTACGGAACCTCCATTCAGAATTTGAACCACTGTAGCATTATCAATCTCAAGAACAACCTTTCGATACCCAAGGCGCCAAGAATGAACAAGAGCGTCGTGAGCCGCCCATAGCTGCGAAATAAGAACCGAGCAAGAGCCCAAACTCCTTGGACTCCAAAGATCCAAGAACTCGCAGCATCACTGAGAACCACCCCCACAACAACCATTCTTTGACTCCCACCAACAGCCCCGTCGGCATTAGATTTGATCCAACCTTGTGCCAGTGGCTGCCATTGCACTAAGACTCTCGGCTGTCGAACTTGAGGCCCCCGAGATTGGCCACCACACTCAATTTCATTGAAAAGATGAAGACCGTAAGCTAGCACGTCAACGAACCACCCTGGTTCACCATTGAAAATAGTTATATAGCGTCGTTTCTACTGAGCCCAAAGGATAATGGCAAAAACGTTGGCCATCCCCGCGCTCTTGCATGGCCATGACCTCCCTCACGAATGTTTTCCGCAAACCATAGCTCAAAAGGCTGCACCATAAAATCCTGGAGCTCACTGTGATTAACGACCTGAACACAGGTCTGACGAGCAACCCAGTATTGCCGCAGCACATGGTCCAAAGTCTCATCTCCTTGGGAACAAATAAGACAGACTAGATGTAGCAAGATGCCGCCGACACCTCTCTCAATTGGTCATCACTCGATTATGTAGGATTAACCAAAGGAAAGCTCTCACCCTTTGGGGCACGTTCACCTTCCAAATTCGGCTCCACAAAGTATTACTTGGTTTGACACATTCGGTCCAAGCGCCGTGTATTCTAAAGACGTCGAGAAAACGCGATTGTCCTCTCATCGCCACCCTGATCTATCAAGTCCAAAGGTTGCATGGGGAGGGATCACACTAGCAATTTTAAGCAGACTATCACAAGGAAGAAGTTGCTCCAAGAGCTGCCAATTCCATTGTCCCGATGCAGTCAACATAGCCGCCACCGAAGTAGGCCTTAAAGGCGGACTTAGGAGATAGTGAGCGGCTAAGGGTTCCGTGTCATCAAGCCACACATTCCACCAGAAGTCTATATGCCATTCATCCCGAATTTATCAACAGATACTACTACGGATATCCTCCCAAATATGACTCAACCCCTTCCACAGCCTTGAACTATTCGGCCGGCAAATGAATTCTGAAATAATAGACTTCCATCGACACTTGGCCTTTAAGACTCGCACCCACAATTTATCCGCATTAGTAAAAAGTTGGAAACCAATTTTCATTAGTAAGACTTGATTCTAACGACTCAAACTGCGCAGACCTAAACCACCCTCCGCCAAAGGTAATTGAACCTTACTTCATTTAACCAAAGCCATTTGGACTAAATTTTCTATTATACGAGTAAATGAAGATTTATTTTTTGAAAAACAAATATTATGTGTTAATTTTTTACTAGTTTTTCGACACGAAAATAAATAAACTCGCTAACAGCAAAAAAAATCATATATTAAATTAAAAATAAAAAAATAAATACATGATATTGAAGAATTGAGTTTAATTAATGTACCAGATTTACATTTAACAATATAAATAATAATAATCCATATTTTTAGCCGAACAATTACTTTAACTGGCCTTGGAAACGAGGAGAACAAGTGGCTTATGAATATAAATCTTGTCCTTCTAGGTATTCCTATTTATGTTTTACACTAAAAAATTAGATTTAGAGTTACGATTTAAAGTTAGAGATTAGGGTTTATGGAATTAAGATAAGATATATCTTTTAGGTTTTAGGATTTATAATTTAGAGTTAGGGCTTAAAATTTATCTTTTTAGTGTTGGGGCATAGAAAGGGACAAAAGATTTTTATTCGTGACTTATAAATATTTTTTCAAACAAAAATTCTTTGCCTCTTTTCAGTACTTTTTTCTATGCCCAACACTAAAAAGTTAAATTCTAAACCTTGAACGGTTGAACCCTAAACCTTAAAAAATATACCATACTCTTACTTTCTTAAATCATATACGTAAGCTTTAATCTTACACTCTAATTTTAATTTTTTAATAGAGAACATAAATAGAAGCACCATAAAAGTTAGAATTAATTGTAAGTGGATATAGTTTTCTATCAATTAAAATAAATAAATATTTATACGTGGCTGTAATAATCTGTGTGGTTTTTTTAAGGATTCCTCGTGATATCTAATAGAACTTCGGCCTCAAAGTTTCGATTTCAATGACGTGAGCGAACGAGAAATCACTACGATTATATCGACAAAAAACGCATTAACTCCCAATAAATCCAACTCCCACTCATCCGCCATTGTTCCATTCATTCAAGTAGACTGTAGCGATGGACTATGTCGATTCACCCACCGCAACATCAACCGTTGCAATAATTGGCTTTTGGTTGCTGCTCTTTCTTTTCTCTTTTCCATGGATATCAAAAGCTTTCCCTAGAAACACAAGCCTGAAGAAAACAGCACCGGAAGCCGGTGGAGCATGGCCTATTATCGGCCATCTCCGCCTCTTAGGAGGGCCGCAACCACCTCACGTAGCCTTGGGCAACATGGCGGACAAATACGGAACAATCTTCTCCATCAAATTAGGTGTGCATAGAGCTTTGGTTGTGAGCAGCTGGGAGATTGCTAAAGAATGTCTCACCGTAAATGATAAAGCATTCGCCACTCGTCCAAAGCTTTTAAGCTTGAAATATTTGACATACAATCACGCCATGATCAGCGCCGCGCTGTATGGACCTTATTGGCGTCAAGTGCGCAAGTTCGCCACGGTCGAGCTCCTCTCGAATCATCGACTCGAATCGCTTAAACATGTTCGGGAATCTGAGATAAAGATGTCTCTGCAACAATTATACGAGCTGTGGAATAGGACGAGAAGTAGTAACTTTGATAAAGTATTGGTGGACATGAAGACATGGTTTAGAGATGTTACTCTTAACTTGATTCTAAGTATTATCGTGGGGAAGAGGATACCTTCTTCCTGTGAAAAAGATGATGAAGCCGAGAAATGGAAGAAGTCATTAGACGACATAATGAAAATGACTGGGAAGTTCGTGGTATCTGATGCCCTACCGATTTTGAGATGATTAGACATCGGTGGAAACGAAAAATCTATGATAAAGATAGCCGAAGAATCAGACCGAGCTATCGAGGGATGGCTACGAGAGCACAAGCAGAAGAGAGCCGAAGATGAGGCAAATAGTGAGAAAGATTTCATGGGAATAATGTTATCTCTTCTTCGTGATGTTGAGGAGCACGATGCCGATACCATCAACAAAGCCACCAGTCTCGTATGTTCATTTCTTAATCAAATCCTTGTTTTTTTTTGTTTCTTTAAAAAAATTCATGTTTGGTGTTTTGTATACCTCTCATATTCAAACATAAAAACATAAACACTTTTTTTTTACTTAATCAACTGATTTTATTTAATCAAATAACACTCAGAAAAGGGTTAACAAGATTCGAGAAAGTCCTTCAAAAATAAGAATACTTACTATATTCATCACACACAAATTACAATTATATAAAGGGTGAAAGGGAAATTAGAATAATGTATATTCTAGATAAATAAATTTAACATTTATTTATATGTGTAAGTCATGGACCATTGATTTCTTTAAATTATATAATTGGACTTTATCATTAACAAATTAGGGTAAAACTGTCTTATCATGCATACTTGACTTATTTTCTAAACAAAATTAACTTAGGATTTCATATTATGATCCAATTTTCATTGTAATTACTTAAACAATACTTGTAATAAAAGTTATGCTTGTAAGTTGAAAGCTAAATCAAAATTGATGGTATTAGATTGAGTCTTAGTTTGATTGTTATTATTGTTGTTGAAATGATTAATAGGTCTGGTTTACCTATACTTAAACATATAATAATATTCGATTTAGGGATTTGAGTAATTATGATTACTTTAAGCATTCTATCAAAAAAAATCTAAATAGAAGTTATTTAAGTGTGTTCGAACTCATGATCTATAAGATACTGTAGCAATAACTGTGTTAATTAAACTAAGATATTGTTGTCATTAAAAGCTCGTCATTGATCTTTTTATGATGCATGATGAAATAGGTTCTTATCTTAGGGGCTGAAGACACCACATTTATCACAATGACATGGGCATTGTCTTTATTACTCAACAATCCTGATGCATTAAACATAATCCAACAAGAACTAGACATCCATGTTGGTAAGGATAAGCTGTTCGTGACAGAATCAGACACCAAAAATTTGGTGTTCCTTCAATCCGTCATTAAGGAAACGTTACGCCTATACCCTCCTGTTCCACTCTCTTTGATGCATGAAGTCATTGAAGACTGTACGGTTAACGGATATCATGTTTCAGCTGGCACATGGCTCATTCTCAATATTCGAAAGATTCAACGTGATCCACGCGTATGGGAAAACCCTTCCGAATTCCGACTGGAAAGATTTATGACTACCCACAAAGATGTAGATGTGAGGGGACAAAACTTTGAACTGATCCCGTTTAGCAGTGGTAGAAGAATGTGTCCTGGAGTTTCGTTTGCACTTCAGGTTTTGCAGCTTACGTTGGCTAATTTGCTGCATTGGTTCGAGTTTCGAACACCATCGGGCGGAACAGTTAACAAGCGAGAAGCACCGGCGATAACGAGTGCTAAAGCAACACCGCTAGATGTTCATGTAACTCCTCGTCTTCCTGCTTTTGTTTACGACTTCACCTGCTAGATGTTGGGTAATTATAAGTTTTCTAATTGTAGTATATTGTGAAATCTGCAAACTGTGGATTGGACTAGACCTTGCTTCTTGGACCTCAATAATGATTAAATGTAATTTTCATTTTTAATTTTTGGAGTTTCAATACCAAATATGTAATTATGTGTATATTAAATGTTATGTATACATACAAATATCAGCTTAATTTCTGAAATTTTAGTGCTGTATCAACTCTGGAATTAGCTTCAAGAGAAACGAGAGCTCTTGCTGTGAGAACTGCACCTTTGACTCTGCTTTCATCTCCTCCTCCTTCCCTTCTTTTAAACTCTCGTTAAATGGCTTAATAATCATGTTGTCCACTGCATGCGAGATCTCTCGAACAAAATCGACTATCATGCCGTCGATCGCCATCAAATGTTGCATGCAAACAGCCTTCGGCACATTGATGCAAATCACAAGACAAAGTTCAGTGTCACGGTCTATGTTCAGGATTCATGACGGAGAAGGTTATTCGGAACTTACTTGAGTTTGCCATACGTGAGGAGAGAGAGCTTGGCCTCTTTGATCTTGGGGACTGCTCCTGGATCCCTGAAAACTCCTTTGATCTCGGAAACAATCCCTTGTAAACCACCTTCCAAGCAGACCTTTACGGCCTCCTCCAACGAATTCCTTCTAGCATCATAGTAAACTTGAGCCCCACCATTTGTTAAGAAGAAAACCTGTTCATTTTCAAACATAAAACATGTCTGCAAACAAGATTCACAAATATGTATGCCTGAAAATTGTATAATTTTAAGTCCTTACAGGATATGTCTGCTGCAATTTCCTAACGAATTGAGCAGCATTAGGGTGGAAGGTAGAGAAGATTATAGGCCTATCTTTAGCATACTCAGATACCATCTGTGCCATAACAAAATTCCCTTAAGCTTTCTGGATTCCATAATTACAGAGAAAATATTTTTCATCTTTTTTTATTAGGGTAATTATTTGATGCAACTTAAGTGGAAAGTTTTTTTTTCTAGAAGCATACTTCTAAAGTTGTTACCTATCCCTTTTAGGGATCCTAAATTCTAAACCCTAAACTTTAAATCATAAAATCTATTCCCAACCCTTTGAACTTAACCAAAAACACTAAAACTCTAACCTAAAAACATTTAAACTAAAAACCTAAGTATTTGTGGAAACTTATTTTTACTAATAGTGTAGAGGATAATAATCCTTTTTATTTTTACCTGCAAGATGACTTGGAGAACACGGATGAGATGGTCTTGACAGTAAACAATATTGTCTTCAAATTTCAACTCAATGTTGAACCCTAAAGAAGGTTCAACTTTCTGGAAAGCTTCAGCCAATGTACAAAAGAAATCATCGGTTTGAACATTCCAGTTTACAATTCTCCCATCTTTTGATCTCCTCAACAAACGTTTCCCCGGTTTCCCAGCTTCTTTCTGGGGTCCAAAGCAAAGAAACTCTTCCAAGCGCAAATCTGTGACTCTCTTTTCATACACGGTTCCCTGGAACATACCAAGGTAATTTTTCATGAACCACAGTAAAAAAGATTTGAACTTGGTAATAATTACAGGGATTTTGAAGGTAAATGTAAGAAAAGGAAGAAAGGGTAAGGTACATTTTCTTGAGAGAAGACGAAGTCGTCGTGGGAAATGACAGGGCAGTCATCTTTCGTCATCTACAAAAAACCACAATGGCTTTCTTTACTTTCCTGTGATTTGCTCGGTTAGGTCGATAAATGAGACACACGCGAGCTACTCGAACTCGATTCGGTCATAGTTCGGTCAACACTTGAACTCGATTCGGTCATAGTTTGAGTTCTTAACGAGCCGAGCTGAGCTACTTGATGCCCGACTTGAAAAAATTCGTGAGCTACTAAGATAAAAGAATTTTTAATGAGGTACGTGAAAAAATTTATTTTGTATGATTCTATCTATAATGAAATTATACAATTTGATCAAAATAGTTATTATTATGATGATGATGATGAATAGGGTTGTAAATGATTCGGTCAACACTGGACTCGATTGAACTCAATTCGAGATCGATCTCGACTCGAGTTCTTAACGAGCCGAGTCGAGCTCAGCAGACTTAGGCTCAAATCAAGCTTGAGCTTGACTCGAGTTCTTAACGAGTCGAAGAGCTCAACACTACTCGGGCTCGGCTCGTTTATACCCGTAGGCTCAACACCATTTAAAAAAAAAATCTTTATAAAATCAGTCTTTTTTATTTAATTTAAAAACCAAAAAAATAACCATAATCAGTAACCTTTAAAAAGTGGGGTAAATTACACTAATAATTACTAACTGTGGAACAGTGAACTTTCAAAAATTATAAAATACTAATTATTAAAATTATCAAAGTATTATTAATTTATAAAAGCATTACAAAATGATTGATAAATTCTATCGAACTATTGAAAATATATTTATCAAATTGTTACAAATGATAAAAAATTGTTACAAAATAATCATTCAATTATATTAATCATTACAAAGTAATAATTAAATTAATCAGATTGTTATACTACTTTATATCATTAAGTAATCATTACAAAGATTCTACAAATTAATGATCACATGGAGGACTTGCAAAATTGTATAGAGTAGTTGAATGTTATGGACCATTCTTTTGCAGGCCCCTTGTATACTTGGTCCAATAACCAAGTTGATGGGTTTTGGCTAGAAATCTGGACAGGGTACTGATAAATCATGCTTGGCTTCACTCCCTAGCTGAATCTCTTTTTGTTGAATTCCTTGCTAAAGGAGAGTCTGATCACTGTCCAGGACTTGTTTGGCTTTCTAAGGATGTCCCTGCCAATCATCCTAAGCCATTCAAGTTTTTCAACTTCTAGACTGTGCAACCTTCATATAAAACCATAGTGAAGGAGTCTTGACAAGAGAAAGCTACTGGAGACCCTATGAGGAGACTGCTCCTTAAGCTAAAGAGATTAAAGCCAAAGCTTAAAGCTCTCAACAGGTCTCATTATGATAATATTTCAGGGAGAGTGACAGCAAAGAGATCCTAGCTTGAGGAGATACAAGTGAAGAACTTGCTGCCAATCAAAGAGACATTGTAGGAGAGAAGGCTCTTATGTCTGAACTTTTTGAACTTGAGCAGGCTGAAGCCCTATACTATAAGCAGAAAGCTAAGGTGCAATGGCTTGTTGAAGGTGATCCAGGTACTAAATTTTTTTCACTCTATTGTGGCTGCCAAAAAAATAAAGAAAAATACTATTAGATTATTTCTTGATGGGGATGGTAATATATTGGATAATTTTGAGTCAATGTCCAAGGAAATGGTGTGGTTCTTCACTAATCTCATTGGGGAAGTTAATTCTAATGCGGATGGTTGTTCAGAGACTATGCTTAAGGAAATACTACAGATTTCTTTACCTGAAGGGGGCAATAAAGAGATGTGCAGAACTGTAACTACTCAAGAGATTAAGGAGGCCTTATTTGGGCAGGGAAATGAAGACCTGATGGTATGCTGCCTGGTTTTTTTAAAAATTCTTGGGATATTGTGCAGGAGGATTTTATTGTTGTTGTGCACTTTTCTTTTGTTCTTCATCCATATTGCATGCCTTTAATGCTACAGTCATCACTTTGGTACCTAAGCTCCCTAATTCTTGCAGAGCAAAAAAATTTAGGCTTATATCCTACTGCACTGTTTTTCACAAAACCATTACCAAGATCTTGATAAATAGGTTTGCTGTGTACTTTCCTGGGATGATACTACCTAATCAGTCTGCTTTTATCAAAGGGAGGAGCATTGTGGATAACACCTTGCTCAAGAGCTGATTAAGGGCTATTTTAGAAAGTCCTTGTCCCCCAGATGTACTTTGAAGATAGACCTTCAAAAAGCCTTTGACTCTGTCAATTGGGGGTTCTTGTTGAATGTGCTGGAGGCTATCCTTTGGTGTTCATTGACTAGATCAAGACTTGTGTCACCACTTCTTGGTTCTCGGTATGTTTCAATGACAGTTTGGTGGGATTTTTCAAGGGGAGGAGACGGGTTAGACAAGGAGACCCCCTCTCCCCTTATCTTTTTGTTATAGTAATGAATGTTCTATCTTTCATATTGATCTTAGCTGCTAAGAACAAGATCTTCAAATATCATCCTAAATGCAAGCAAATTTCTTTGACTCATCTGAGTTTTACTGATGACTTGCTCCTCTTCTGCAAAGGGGGCACGCATTCAGTTGTGGGAGTCTTAACTGTATTAAAGCAGTTCTATATATGTCTGGCCTAAAACTGAATGCGGCTAAGACTAAGTTCTTTGCATGTGGAGTGAGCGATGTACAGTTATTGGAGATCCAGTGCATTACTGGGTTTAAGACTGGGCAATTGTCAGTAAGGTAACTGGGAGGTTCCTTTAGTCCCAAGGAAGCTTAGTGAGAAGGACTGTCAAGCTCTTCTGAAAAAAATTAAGGATAAGTTGAACTTATGGGCTAATAGGAGACTCAATTATGGAGAGAAACTTCAGCTTATTCGTGTAGTTTTTTTAGTGTTACCAATTATTGGTGTAGACAGTTGGTGTTATCCAAGTCTATCATTTTCAAAATTGGGCAATTATGTATGAGGTTCTTCCGGAAAGAAAGTGATATTCTTGCCCAAGGGACAATAGTGAGTTGAAAGTAAATCTGTCGCTCTGATGGAGGTTTAGGGCTGAAGAATTTGAGTTTTTGGTCTTTTCTATTTGATTTGAAATATCTTTGCTGGAGAAGAATCACTTTAGGTTGCCTGGTTGAATGCCTATGTGTTTAAAGGGGTGAATTTCTGGACTGTGGAATGCAAACCCCATTTTAATTGGGTGGTTAAGAAGCTTCTGAAACTAAAAGATGAAGGTGCAAGCCTCTTTAGTGGACTGGCAAATCTAGCAGGCGTTAATACAGTATGGATATGGGAACATGTCAGAGAAAGAAAAGCAAAAATTGACTGGCAGAAATTAGTGTGGTACCCTTCTCATGTTCCAAAACACTCAATTGTGTCTTGGATGGCTATATTGAACAGACTTCCCACGCGAGATAGATTGGTTAGAATGAGAATAACTCGAGATGATTCCTGTTTACTATGTGATCATGGCTTGGAGAGCAGAAATCATATATTTTCTGAATGTCCTTATGCTGCTGGTATCTAGGGGATTATTTTGCGGACTTGCAATGTGCATCGTTCTGTCATGCAATGGATGCGAAAACTCAGTGGGCAGTTATCAGGCTGAAGGGAAAATCTCTTATTGTTCATATTCTAAAGCTGGCTTGGAATGCCTATATCTATGACATTTGGGAAGAGAGGAACTGTAGACTTTTTCGGGGACTTTTAAAACTCCTGAAGACATAGTTAGTAACATCAAAGATGTTGTTTGTGTTCAGCTCTATAAGAAATGTGTAGATATGTCTGACAGCACTAACTCTCGTGCTAATTGGGGTATACATGTATAGATGTATTGGTGAATATGTTTACTTGTAACACCTTGTTGTTTTGGGCAATAAAATGACAAATTTATCTAAAAAACAAACTAATGATCATTTTATAATGTCAAGTGTCTTGAAACAATATTTTTTATAATTCAGTGACCATTGAAATATTTTATCCAAGAATAATGAAAATCTATTTACCTCGATTAAACTCGGCAAATTTGGGAGAATAATTCAAATGGAAAGTAATATTTGGAATATAGGGCATGTTGGGAGATATTTAAGGATATACGACATTTTCTACAGTGTATGGAAAAAACGCCACCTGCAGGTGACCTCATGGTGTTTTTTTTATAATTTTATTAACTTAAAGTGTTTACATGCATGATATATTTAAAAAAAATATTAAAAAAAGGAGGTGGCATTTTTAAAAAATATATTAAAAAATAGAGGACGCCACCTACAAGTGGCGTTTTCCCCATATACTGTAAAAATATTATATATTCCTTAATATCTTCTACCATCCCTTATATTCTAAATATTACTTTCTATTTAGATTATTCTCTCAAATTCTCCATTAAACTCATTGTTTTATTTTTTAAAAACAATTAGCAGAAATGTTTCGAAAAACGCGAGCGTGGTTATGATCCACCGATTCAGTCAGATTAAGACAGAACATACGCGGTGACTGTACGACGCGTGTCGACACAACAACGTGGTTCTATGATTAGACCTGGCAAACTTGACCCGAGAACCGAAAACCGAACCGATTTACCCGAACCGAGACCCAATATGGATCCAAACAAGATGACCCAAACGTGACCCAAAACCCGAAATGAATCGAACCGAAACCGAAATCGATCCGAACTCTAGAAGAACCGATATTGACTCAAACTGATTTTCACTCGAACCGAAAGTAACCTGAAATTAATTTGCTCAAAACCGATCTAAATCGAACATCAACCTGATTTTAACCCGAAATAATATATGTTTTATTATATTTTTATATTATAATAGTACCAATAATCACTACATTTGATAAAAAAGTAGGAGGGAAAAGTATGAGGGAAAAGTAAAATCCTAATATATATATTCTAGTCAATTGCAAAGAAAAGGGGGAAGTAGGAGGGGCCGGGAAAGTAGGAGGAAAAAATAGGAGGGAAAAGTAAAATCCTAATATACATATTCTAGTCAAATTTGATAATATATATACACATATACTCGAGTCAAATTTTTAGGTAATATTTCAAAATGCTCATCATATGTGCATATGTAAAAACAGGTAATCAGATGGGTTTCAGGTTAGGTCTTGTCAGGTCGGGTTAAATCGGATACAAGCCATTTCAGGTCGATTTGATGTTTCGAATCGATTTGGGTCTGGTGTGGGTCATTTTCAGGTCGGGTTCATTTTAGGTCGGGTTTATTTTGAGTTGGGTTCATTTCAGGTCGAGTCAAAACAGTTCGAGCCTGAATCAGTTAACTGACGGGTTAATTCGGGCTCGGGTAGACTTCAGGCCAGGTTCATTTCAGGTTAGGTAATTTCAAGTCGGTTTCATTTCAGGTCGGGTTAATTCGGGTTTCGAATTCGTATTAAGTTTGAGTTTGGTACAAATAGTCGATAGACTTTGGGTTGGGTCATTTCGAGTGAATTATTTAACACCTTTCACGAACATGAATCACATTAAAAATAAATATTAGGCGGAATATGTTACAATTTAATATATATATATATATAATTGTGTCTAAATTGAAGTAAACTAAAATTTAAAAGTGAATGTTAGGCCTAAAATAATTTTTTTTAAACTAGCGAGGACCTAAAGGGTAATTAATCACTAAGCAAAAAAACAGGCAGCAAATTCCTAATGGGCAATTAATTATTGGATCAAATTTAAAAATATTCCATTTGAATTTTGGAGGGAAAGAACCCGCTTGTTCTTTTAGGTTGGGGGAAATTTATTTTTTAGTCATTATAACTTTAGATGTTTTTTTGTTTAAGTCCTAAATTTTTACATTTTGCTTTTAATTTAATTCAATCGAGTCCCAATTTAGGTTATAATTGAAATTCGATCTTATTTTTAGAATTTTTATAGGGACTTTATGATTTATATGGTTTGGAATAAATTACAAAAATTATAGGGTTTGGACTAAATTACAAAAATTAGAAATGAACATGGTTCAATTTTGGATAAAAATATAATTTTATGGACTAAAATGAACAAAAACAACACAATCTTTACTTTATTAGACTAAATTATAAAAATTAGAAATAAATATGGGTTGCTTTTAGTTAAAAGTAACTTTTTAGGGACTTAAATAAAAAAATATCATCATATTAAAAATATTGGACTAAATTACATAATTTAAAAATAAATAAAGATCAAATTCGGTTTAAATACAGATTTATAGGGAATTAATTGAACACTAAACTCTTAAACCCTAAATGTCATCCCTAAGCCCTAAACTAATCACATAGGGGTTATAGGCATAGCCTATAACCCCTAAAAAGTATAATCATGTAACACGTATGAGACATATTCACGTTTCAATATATATATATATATATAAACTATAGACCATATAGGCAGTAACATCATCGCGTATGATATATTATATATAGATTATACACTATAGACTATATAACACTTGAAAATAATCTCATACACTAAGATAAACCCTAAACCTTAACTATACAAATTAATCTCATAACCCAATAACCCTAAAATACACTATAAATCCTAAATTATTAATACTAAACACTAAATCCTAAACTATAAACCTAAGCCATGAAAATTAATCTTATAAACCAATAATCTTAAACTACACCATAAACCCTAAACCATTAACACTAAGGCCTAAACCCTAGGCCATAAACCAAAACTAGGGACCAATTTCACAATTTCACCACAAATATAGCCTAAAACCGAAATTAGGGACCAATTTGACAATTTGAAAGTGGAGAAATTTGAGAGTCAAGTGACCAATTTCACAATTTCACCATAAAATATAGCATAAAACCGAAATTAGGGACTAATTTGACAATTTGAAAGTGGAGAAATTTGAGAGTCTAGTGATCAATTTCACAATTTTACCATAGAAATAAATATGGGTCAATTACGGCTAAAAATTAATTCTTAGAAACTAAAATGAACAAAAATATCAGCATATTGAAATTATTATACTAAATTACAAAAATTAGAAATATATAGGGGTCAATTTCAGCTAAAAGTAAAATTTTAAGGAATAAATATCACCCTGGGGTGGGGATTGATATATCCGAAGTCCAAACTGCGGGGATACTTGTGACTAAATTGAATTAAACTAAAACTTAAAAGTGAACATTAGGTCTAAAATGTAACATTTTAAACGCAATAAAACCTAAAGGGTAATTAATCTCTAACGTAAATAATAGGCGGGCAACGAAGACTAGCTACTAATGAATTTTATTAAAATGAGCTAATTAAATTAATCCTAAAATGAGGATCTAAATCTAAGACACAAAGACTGAAATTAGGATTCGATTGAATGGAAATTAAACTTAGCGTGCAAAATAGAGACCTAAATGAAATGCTACCTAAAAATAGAAGGACCTAAGGTGCAAATATACCATAAGCTAAAAAGGTGGGCTGATTCCTCCTAGCGGAAGCAAATTAAAGGGCGGACTAAATTAAAAAAGGCGGTTTACTTAAAATAAATAAAAAGGGCGGGCTAATTCCCTCCCAATTTCAATGCTTTAATTTTTTTTCAAACCCTCAAATGCTTTAGTTAATAATTAATAATTGAATTGTTTAATATAATTAATTTAATGGTTATAATTAATTGTTTAAATATAATGATTATATTTAATTTAAAAATAAATTTATTAATCTAACGATCATAATTAACAAAATGATTTAAATTTTAAATAATTTGTTTTAAATTTATTAATCTCAAATTATTAATTTAATAAAAAAATTAATATTTTTATATATTATAATTTATAAATATAAAAAATTAAACATATTAATTTAATGAGTTACTGACTTAATGTTGTTGCTATTTCTGATTGCTGCCTGTTGCTGATTGTTGGTTGACTTATAGTTCTTTTTTTCTTATCTAAGTAGTTGCCCTTGGTTAAATTATGATGTTTTCTTTGCTGAGAAGTTACCTATAAGTTAACCATGATGGTAGCATTTAGATTTTTTGAGAGCTCGATGAGAAAATTTTTGGTACCAAAGTCGAGCATTTAGCCTTATAAAAGTTTGCTTATAAGATCTGAGAGCTTAAATTTTCACACAACAAAACTTTAAGTTGTAATCAATTCAGTATTATCTTGTTTCTTAATTTTAGTTTGTACTTTGTTATCTAATACTTATTATAAATTTCATAATTTCAATTTGTACATTTGTAAGTTTACTAAGTTGTAATACATTTTTAAGTTGTAATAAACTTCTGTTTTATTCATTTATAAGTTTACTTACATTTGGTTCTTATCAAATCAAGTAACCAACAAAGAGTTGTCAATCTTCTCTAATAAATTTTGGTCAAGTTAATTAATAAAATTTGGTCAAGTTAATAAGAAAAAAAGACAAATTCATTCAAGTTATGGTGTACTTTACCCAAAAGATAATTAAAAATGACTATGTCTTTCATGTATAAAAATAGAAGCATAATATAACATGTCATTAAAAATGAATTTAAGTATGTTAATTCTTATTAACTTGATAAATTATTTATATTGAATAAGTTAGTACTATTACTAAGCATATTGAATTATTACTAAGCATTGAATTATTTAACAAAATTTCAAACTTAGTAGTGTCAAATGATTATACTTTTTTGAATAAGAGTGTCAAATAATTATCTAAATCTAATCTTTCCTTTATATATATATATATATATATTTAATTGATTATATATGTATATATAACAAAAAGATTATTTAACACTTTAAATTGATTTAAGAAATTAATAGTTTATATTTATCAACACTTTAAATTATTTAACACTTTAAATTGATTATATATAGTTATAGGATTGGATCGGGATTCGTTAGGTTCGAGTTAAATGATTACTACCAATGATAGTTGATTTTGAAACATTGAATGATTGGAACTAAACCTAAATGATAATATTAACAAATAAAAAGACATGATTTTACAAGAATATATGATTAATTCTTTATATAATATACACGATTAGATTGACACCCAAGTCCAACTCAAAACGAATTGGCCCAAAAATTTAAAGACTGACCCGACTCGAAAACATCCGATCCGATATTGACCCGACCCAAAAACAACCGATCCGATATTGACCTGAATCACTGATCCAATACCCGAATTGACCTGAATCATCATAGAACTGAACTAAAATCCGAACCAGACCCGAACTGATCCGATCCGAATCTAAACCAAATACGAGAAACACGAAACGATCCGAACCGAAACCGAACCGAACGACCTATTTTCCACCTCTAGGTGTGTTCATGTTCGTTCGTTTAACTTTAACCGAACAAACAAACGAACACGAATATAAACGAACAAAAAATTTATTGTTCGTGTTCGTTTTTTAAGGAATGGAACTTGTTCGTGTTCGTTCATGTTCGTTCGTTAAAATGATAAACGAACATAAACGAACACAAATGAACATAAATGAACACAAACGAACATAAATAATGTGTTAAATATTTAATATTTTGAGTTAGTTAGATTAATTCAGTTAATTAACTGATTTTAAACCGAATTAATCGATAATTGAAATTTAAAAAGACTCTTAATCATTAGTTGAAACCTAAAATTATCTAATAGATTAACCAATTTTGTTTTGGTTCGGTTGGTTAGTTCGGTTTAACCGAACAATGAACACTCCTAGATATATATGAATAATTTAAATGAACATAAACGAACGAACATAAATGAACATAAACGAACAAACATAAATGTTCACGAACATAAATGCAGGAACAAGCCCTTTGTTCGTGTTCGTTCATTTAATTAAACGAACAAAAAATCTTGTTCATGTTCGTTCGTTTAATAAATAAACAAACATAAACGAGCTTCCCGCCGAACGGTTCACGAATGGTTCACTAAACGTTCGGTTCTTTTACAGCCCTAGTTATATAGCGGTAGAGACACCATCTAAAATTACAATATCTGCAACCGTTATGTCCACAATAGCATATGTTATTAAAAAAAATTACAATTGCGATACCGCAATTATAGAAATAACATTCGTTATGTCTGCAACCGTTATACACGCAACATGACCGAATATATGATCGCAACTGTAATTCAAATCCCTAATTTAGGGCTCAATTTTTAGGTTCGCCTTAAGATCACTAAAATATCAAAAACGGCCCTGCACGGCACCCAAGTTTCTGGTGATAGGGCATAGAGGACACGGGATGAATAAATGCAGAGCTCCGATTCGAGAACGGAAGCCATTAAAGAAAACGTCATTCTCTCCTTCAACTTTGCTGCTAAATTCCCTATAGATTTCATCGAATTCGACGTTCAGGTAAATCTGGAGTAATTCTTTGAAACAAACTTCGAAAAAAGTTAATTATTTTTTGGTGTGTTTCAATTACCTCGAGATCTTAAACGTTAGAATTATAACACACGGGAGATCATAAAAAGTAAATTTTTTTTGTCTGTTTCAATTACCTCGAGGTCTTAAACGTTAGAACTAGAACACACGGGAGATCATAGATAGAGGTGGCAAACGGGTCATTCGGTTTGATTTTAGTTTTGGTTCGGATCATTTCGGTTCGGTTCGGTTCGGTTCGGGTTTCTCTGTATTCGGTTTAGATTCGGACCGATTCGGGTTTGGTTTAGATTTTAGTTCGGTTCTATGATGATTCGGGTCAATTCGGGTATTGGATCAGTGATTTGGGTCAATATCATATCGATTGTTTTTTGGTTGGGTCAATATCGGATCGGATGTTTTTGAGTCGAGTCGATATCGGGTCGTTCGGTTCAGGTCAGTCTTTAAATTTTTGGGCCAATTCGTTTTGAGTTGGACTTGGGTGTCAATCTAATCTTGTATATTATATAAAGAATTAATCATATATTCTTGTAAAAACATGTCTTTTTATTTGTTAATATTATCATTTAGGTTTAGTTCCAATCATTCAATGTTTCAAAATCAACCATCATTGGTATTAATCATTTAACCTGAACCTAACGAATCTCAATCCAATCCTATAACTATATATAATCAATTTAAAGTGTTAAATAATTTAAAGTGTTGATAAATGTAAACTATTAATTTCTTAAATCAATTTAAAGTGTTAAATAATCTTTTTGTTATATATACATATATAATCAATTAAAAAATATATATAAAAAGGAAAGATTATATTTAGATAATTATTCGACACTCTTATTCAAAAAAGTATAATCATTTGACACTAATAAGTTTGAAATTTTGTTAAATAATTCAATGCTTAGTAATAATTCAATACGCTTAGTAATAGTACTAACTCATTCAATATAAATAATTTATCAAGTTAATAAGAATTAACATACTTAAATTCATTTTTAATGACATGTTATATTATGCTTCTATTTTTATACATAAAAGACAGTCATTTTTAATTATCTTTTGGGTAAAGTACACCATAACTTGAATGAATTTGTCTTTTTTTCTTATTAACTTGACCAAATTTTATTAATTAACTTGACCAAAATTTATTAGAGAAGATTGGCAACTCTTTGTTGGTTACTTGATTTGATGAGAACCAAATATAAGTAAACTTATAAATGAATAAAACAGAAGTTTATTACAACTTAAAAATGTATTACAACTTAGTAAACTTACAAATGTACAAATTGAAATTATGAAATTTAACGTAAGTATTAGATAACAAAGTTCAAACTAAAATTAAGAAACAAGATAATACTGAATTGATTACAACTTAAAGTTTTGTTGTGTGAAAATTTAAGATCAGAGATCTTATAGCAAAGTTTTATGAGGCTAAATGCTCGACTTTGGTACCAAAAATGTTCTCATCGAGCTCTCAAAAGATCTAAATGCTACCATTATGGTTAACTTATAGGTAACTTCTCAGCTAAGAAAACAACATAATTAAACCAAGGGCAACTACTTAGATAAGAAAAAAAGAACTATAAATCAACCAACAATCAGCAATAGCCAGCAATAGGCAACAATCAGAAATAGCAACAACATTAAGTCAGTAACTCATTAAATTAATATGTTTAATTTTTTATATTTATAAATTATAATATATAAAAATATTAAAAGTTTTATTAAATTAATAATTTGAGATTAATAAATCTAAAACAAATTATTTAAAATTTAAATCATTTTGTTAATTATGATCGTTAAATTAATAGATTTATTTTTAAATTAAATATAATCATTATATTTAAACAATGAATTATAACCATTAAATTAATTATATTAAACAATTCAATTATTAATTATTAACTAAAGCATTTGGGGGTTTGAAAAATAAATTAAAGCATTGAAATTGGGAGGGAATTAGCCCGCCCTTTTTATTTATTTTAAGTAAACCGCATTTTTTAATTTAGTCCGCCCTTTAATTTGCTCCCGCTAGGAGGAATCAGCCCACCTTTTTAGCTTATGGTATATTTACACCTTATGTCCTTCTATTTTTAGTTAGCATTTCATTTAGGTCTCTATTTTGCATGCTAAGTTTAATTTCCATTCAATTGAATCCTAATTTCAGTCTTTGTGTCTTAGATTTAGATCCTCATTTTAGGATTAATTTAATTAGCTCATTTTAATAAAATTCATTAGTAGCTAGTCTTCGTTGCCCGCCTATTATTTACGTTAGAAATTAATTACCTTTTAGGTCCTGTTGCGTTTAAAATGTTACATTTTAATCCTAATATTCACTTTTAAGTTTTAGTTTAATTCAATTTAGTCAAAAGTATCCCCGCGGTTTGGACTTCGGATATATCAATCCCCACCCCAGGGTGATATTTATTCCTTAAAATTTTACTTTTAGCTGAAATTGACCCCTATATATTTCTAATTTTTGTAATTTAGTCTAATAATTTCAATATGCTGATATTTTTGTTCATTTTAGTTTCTAAGAATTAATTTTTAGCCGGAATTGAACCATATTTATTTCTATGGTAAAATTGTGAAATTGATCACCAGACTCTCAAAATTCTCCACTTCCAAATTGTCAAATTAGTCCCTAATTTCGGTTTTATGCTATATTTTATGGTGAAATTGTGAAATTGGTCACTTAACTCTCAAATTTCTCCACTTTCAAATTGTCAAATTGGTCCCTAATTTCGGTTTTAGGCTATATTTGTGGTGAAATTGTGAAATTGGTCCCCAGTTTTGGTTTATGGCCTAGGGTTTAGGCCTTAGTGTTAATGGTTTAGGGTTTATGGTGTAGTTTAGGATTATTGGTTTATAAGATTAATTTTCATGGCTTAGGTTTATAGTTTAGGATTTAGTATTAATAGTTTAGGATTTATAGTGTATTTTAGGGTTATTGGGTTATGAGATTAATTTGTATAGTTTAAGGTTTAGGGTTATCTTAGTGTATGAGATTATTTTCAAGTGTTATATAGTCTATAGTGTATAATCTATATATAATATATCATACGCGATGATGTTATTTTCAATTATTACTATAGTATGCCTATAGGGTCTATAGTTTATATATATTTTTTGAAACGTGAATATGTCTCATACGTGTTACATGATTATACTTTTTAGGGGTTATAGGCATAGCCTATAGGTTTATGTGATTAGTTTAGGGCTTAGGGATGACACTTAAGGTTTAAGAGTTTAGTGTTCAATTAATTCCCTATAAATTAGTATTTAAACCGAAATTGATCTTTATTTTTTTTAAATTGTGTAATTTAGTCTAATATTTTTAATATGATAATATTTTTATTTAAGTCCCTAAAAAGTTACTTTTAACTAAAAGCAACCCATATTTATTTCTAATTTTTATAATTTAGTCTAATAAAGTAAAGATTATGTTGTTTTTGTTCATTTTAGTCCATAAAATTATATTTTTATCCAAAATTGAACCATATTTATTTCTAATTTTTGTAATTTTGTCCAAACCCTATAATTTTTGTAATTTATTCCAAACCATATAAATCATAAAGTCCCTATAAGAATTCTAAAAATAAGCTCGAATTTCAATTATAACCTAAATTGGGACTCGATTGAATTAAATTAAAAGCCAAATGTAAAAATTTGGGACTTAAACAAAAAAAACATCTAAAGTTATAATGACTAAAAAATAAATTTCCCCCAACCTAAAAGAACAAGCGGGTTCTTTCCCTCTAAAATTCAAATGGAATATTTTTTAATTTGATCCAATAATTAATTGCCCATTAGGAATTTGCCGCCTGATTTTTTGCTTAGTGATTAATTACCCTTTAGGTCCTTATTAGTTTAAAATTTTTTATTTTAGGCCTAACATTCACTTTTAAATTTTAGTTTAATTCAATTTAGACACAATTATATATATATATATTTTTTAAATTGTAACATATTTCGCCTAATATTTTTTTAATGTGATTCGTGTTCGTGAAAGGTGTTAAATAATTCACTCGAAATGACCCAACCCAAAGTCTATCGACTATTTGTACCAAACTAAAACTTATTACGAATTCGAAACCCGAATTAACCCGACCTGAAATTAAACTGACTTGAAATGAACCCGACCTGAAATTAAATCGATCTAAAATGAACCTGGCCTGAAGTCTACCCAAGCCCAAATTAACCCGTCAATTAACTGATTTGGGCCCAAACTATTTTGACCCGAACTGAAAATGACCCGCACCCGAACCAAATCGAGTCGAAACATCAAATCGACCTAAAATGACCTGTATCTGATTTAACCTGACCTGACAAGACCCAACCTGAAACCTATCTGATTACATGTTTTTACATCCCTATGCACATATGATGAGCATTTTGAAATATTACCTAAAAATTTGACTCGAGTATATGTGTATATATATTATCAAATTTGACTAGAAAATGTATATTAGGATTTTAGTTTTCCCTCCTACTTTCCCGGCCCCTCCTGCTTCCCCTTTTTCTTTGCAATTGACTAGAATATGTATATTAGGATTTTATTTTTCCCTTCTACTTTTCCCTCATACTTTTGATCAAATGTAGTGATTATTGGTACTATTATAATAAAAAAGATAATAAAACATATATTATTTCGAGTTAAAATCGGGTTGATGTTCGATTTAGATCAGTTTTGAGCAAATTAATTTCAGGTTACTTTCGGTTCGGGTGAAAATCGGTTCGGGTCAAATCAGTTACGGGTCAATATCGGTTCTTATAGAATTCGGATCGGTTCATTTCGGGTTTCGGGTCACGTTTGGGTTATCTTGTTTGGATCCATATCGGGTCTCGGTTCGGGTAAATCGGTTCGGTTTTCGGTTCTCGGGTCAAGTTTGTCAGGTCTAAACACACCCTCGTTCGTGTTCGTTCGGCTCGTTTACATGCCTATATATAATGATCCCTGTTGCGGTTACATACCTCTATTTAATTACATGTCTATAACATCAAGTATTGAAAAAAATAAATTTTAAGAGTACGTCTATAATAACAATTACTGAAAAAAATAAATTTTAAAAGTATGCTCAATAATAAATAGTGGAAAAAATAGATCCCTAATAATAAGTATTAAAAAATTTAATTTTAATATTTGTTATTACGGGCATACTCTTAAAAATTAAATTATTTTTAATACTTATTATTAGGGGCTCGATTTCTCCCCAATATTTATTAATATGAGCATACTCTTACGAATTAATTTTTTTAATACTTGTTATTGGGGCTCTCGAAACTTATCCAACTATATATATATATGTTTGTCACTGAGTTCTTTTTTCATCTACTCGTAAAAATTAAGAACTATACTTCTAATTTTCTTGGGCGTAGACCCTGGGCAGGGAAAGGCCCTGAGCGGGACCCTTATTGCCCTGACCCAGGAACGCCCCCCCCCCCAAAAAAAAGCAAAACAATATAGAACCAGAAAACAACAAAAACCCAGATTCTAATCAACATAAAGAGAAGCATCAAGCATATGTACCTTCGGGATTGAAGCGGGATGAGAAAGTGAAGCGTTGTTTTCCGGTACTTGGTCGAGGTTCGGAAGCGGGACATCAGAGACATTAACAACTTTATGAGCCATTGTTGTTGTAACAATCACCAAAATCGAGTATTAAGGTTTTTTTGTGATTGTTTTGTTCGGTTTGGTTGCAGGGATTTGCAGAATGGGTGGTGTTGTGTTTATAAGGAGGGGTGAAACGAGGAAGAAGACGGGAGAAGGATCTAAAATAAGAATTTAGAATAGGATAAACTATTCGAATGATCACTTATATTTAGTCAATATATAATTTTAATCACTGATTTTTAAATTTAATCATATAATCACCTACATTTTCGATCTGTAAATTTCTGTTTACTCAAACGCTAACTTTTATTAAATGTGTTAAATAAGTGACATAACAGTCAAAAAATTTATATAACAATATATTTAACCCTCTATATTCACACATTCAATTATTAGTTTAACACACATGCTCTTCTTTTCCCCGAATATCAAACGCTCATCTTCAACTCAAACCAAACCGTCGTTCATCAACAACCGCTGTAATTGTCGCCGCTCTAGTGACCATCTCCGTTCGCCGAGACCACCTCCGTGAAGCCCATCCCCCCTCTTTCAACTTCTCGGGCTAATTTCTCCAGAAAGAGTCTCAAAAGTCTGAAAAAAACTGGAAATCTCGAATTCCTTATGTCGTCGATTTATGAAACTGGCCGTCGAATGATGATAAATCTGAGATATGATAGGATATCCACACGGATAAACTTCTTGACCGTTCAGATTTGTCAGATATTGCGCCAGTCGCCGGAATTAAGAGTGAGCAAATCGGTAACCTCTTTTACCTACTACTTCAACTTTCACTTTCATATCCTCCAATTCTTTGCTATTGGAAATAAATTGTTGATTTGGTTCTAATGGGAAAGGGGAACCGCGGGTGTTGTGTTTAAGGGAGTTCTAGGTTTAGTGGCTCAAATGTTTGGGGTTTGGAAGAATGGTTTAGAAAAATCAGGAAATGTTTCGAGTATTTGAGGTAATGGTGATGATTTGGTGTTTAAGAAATGTTGAAGTCTATAGGAATCACATGATTTTAATCGGTTTTTTGATAGCTAGTGGTGTGAGTGCAATTTGGTTGTGATGTATTGTGAATATAGGAAAGGAGATGAGAACGATCATGGTGAGGCTAACCTTTTTGCTTTCGAATGGAAGTGAAGTTGGGTGATGAATGTGGCTGGAAATGGAGGTGAGTAGATGATGAACGGGGGAGTAAAGAATCCGAAATGAATCTCAATAATGGCTGGAATGGAGCTGTAATAGTGGACGGTTCCAGCTTCTTCCATGGAGATGTAGGCACCATGTTTTATATTCAAAAGTAAGAAGAATTGAGAAAGATTTTCTCTCCATTTTCATTCGAGCACTCCAAAAAATCTTTTCTCAATGAAATTTTCTCTCCAAATTTATCTGATCCTCTCTGAAAATTTTGAAATTGTTGATCCCCCCTCGTTTTGCCAGCAGGTGGTTTAAATAGGAGAACCCTAGGTGGTTTAAATTGAAAGAATGTATAAATAATGAGGCTAAAATTAATAATTTATTTTAAATTAGGACTAAATTGATTGAATGTTTAAATATGAAAGGTTAAATATACTATTATACAAATTTTCGTAACTTGTCATGTCACCCATTTAACAACGCTTAACAGAAACTAGCGTTCAAGTGACCAAAAGTTTACAGATCGAAAACGTAAGTGACCATAACGATCAAATTTGAAAATCGGTTACCAAAAGTGTACATTGACTAAACATAAGTGACAATTCAAGTAGTTTACCCTTTAGAATATTCTTTTACGAGTTTGCAAAGCTCCAAAAATATGCCTTGGGATTAGGGGGATGGCACGAGTCCGGTCGGGTTTTTGGCCCACCTGAACTAGACCCAAAAATAAATACTCTAAACTCTAACCCGACTTGACCAGAAAGCATTCTTTAAAAAATTCGGCACGACCTGACTCGAAAATAAATACACTAAACCCAACCCTAACCCAACCTGGCCCGGCCTGACTTATAGAACAAATTAATTTTAGGGATTTAATTGTAAAAAATAATTTTAGGGGACTTAATCGTAAAAAATATAAATTAAAAGACTAAATTATAAATAAAAATAATAATTTTAAGGACCTAATTATAAAAAAATATATATGGGTAATATTATAAATATTCCTAAAAATTTTAGGAGAAAATTACACAATTAGTCTTGGGTTCGGTCGGACATTTTCTATCCTAAATCAGATCCAACCTGACTTTATCTTTAGTAAAAACTCGACCCGAACCGAACCTGATTGTTTCATTAAAAAAATCTGACCCGATTGAGCTGGGTCGAGTCGAAACCCGACCGAATCGGCTAAAATGCTCATCCCTACTTGGATATACTCCGTTATGAAATTCACCGTCAGCTTGGGTGTGGAGTTACCTATTGGCTTAAATGAAAAATCGAACCTTAAAATATGTTTTTTTTTGCTTTTAGTCCTTAAATTATTTTGATCAAAATAAGTTCATAAACTATCATTTTTGTCACTTTAAGTCCCTAAACTATTTTTTAGTCAAAATAAGTACCTAAACTATATTTTTTTCTTTTTAGTCTCTAAGCTATCTATTGGTCAAAAAATATGTGATGTGACATCTTATTGGTCAAAATAATTTTTTTGACATAGATAACTACCATACTTAAAGTTGCCAGAAACTGTAATATCCCAAATTTTGGCTAGTGACTAAAATGTAAATTTTGAAAGTTTAGGGGGTCAAAGTATAAACTTTAGAAAAGTTTGGGGACTAAAGTGTAAATTTTCCCAACAAGTAATTTTATTCAGTATAAGAGTGAATCGGATTGAAATAGTTACCTTGATATTGGTTTTAAGAATTAAGATGCAGAGAAAGGTACTGAATTTGGATTAAATGAAATTGTTAAGCGTGCTCAGCCCAGAGAAATACAAGGATGGGTGACCTTTGAGAAGGTCCCAAAAAAATGGTTCTAATAGATATTTTGGACTCAGTAAAGGTAAAGAATATTCGAATGGATTACCGATAAAGGATTTATAAGAGAAATTTTATTCTATGGAGATTTTCGATAATTATCGGAATAATAGACTGAGCTAGGAAATATTCAGTCTAAGACTTTAGGAAAGGAAATTTTTATAAGATGATAGTGTTCATTTTCTGAATATGGAAATATAGAATTTTTGGAATAAATCCGATAGCTCGATAAAGGTGAAATCGCAATAAAAGTATTTTATGAATATCGGGAGATCGGATCGAATCGAAATTTCAGAGACTGATCCAAAAGCCATGGAAAAGTCATAAAATACTATTTTATGAATATTTTATTATAGTTGGTTGTATTTCAACTAGACTTAGTTAAATTTTTACAAGAATGGTAAACTAGTAAATAAAGACTAGTTGGAGGGCAACTGGTCATTTGACAAGGATGGCAATTTTGAAATATTTTGAAATATTAAGAGCAATTTTGGAAGGTGAATTACACTTGGATCAAATCATGGCCATTTATTTTTGATAAGATTAAGTCTTGGCCATTGGATTAAAAGGGCAAATTAGTAATTTCATTAATTAAATGAATTTTAAATTCATTTAATTTTAACATGCGAATTTAAATAAGTAAAAGATGAATCAAATTGTTCATCTTTCTTGAAATATTTCAAACTAAGGGGAGAAAAAAAGGAGAAAATTTTTCAAGCTCGATTCAAGCCCTGAAACTCAATTTTCAGGTAATATTTTCAACTGCAAAGTTGTTCTACTCTTCAAGCTCTATCTTTTGATGTCAATAATTCATGAAATACATGCTTGGTTGATGAGAATTTTGATGAGAAAGAAATTAGGGTTTATAGACCCAATTGGGTTTTTTGAGATTTTATGATTCCATGTTGAAATTCAAGTTGAAATCAAGCTTTTGTGATGTTAAAATTATGTTATTGAGTTGGGATTTAAACTCTACATGTAGGGTTTGTGATGTTGGACAAATGATCTAGTAAGCTTGAATTTGTTATTTGGAAGAAAAACCCTAAATTAAAGGTATAGAGACCATTTCGGCAATTCTGAAAGTTAGAGGACTAATCTAAATTTTTATGATTTTGAAGTGTATTTATGTTATTATTGAAGTTGGAGATGTGAAATTGAAGTTAGAATGTTGAATCGAGTTAGAGACCATTTTGACAAATTGTCAAAGCTAAGTACCAATTCAGAAATGAGGTTTTAGAGAAGGACTGAATCTGATTTTAGTTGAAATAATAGAAATCAAGTAGTAATGTTGATTTGAGGACAAATTTGCAAAGTTAAGAAGCTTGAATCCTTATCTTTGCGTTTTAGTGACTATTTCGAAAAGAACGAAAAATTAGAGAGAATTATTTTTGAATAATTATTTGATGAAGAAAGTGATACATTAGTGGTGTGAATCAAGCAAGGGGACCAAATTGACAAATAGCAAAGTAAGGAGAAATTAGTATAAAGTTTGAAGTTATTTATGGAAGTTATGTAGGAAAACTGGATTTGGCAGTAAGTTTGAAAATTCACCATAAATTCTATAAAAATGGTTAGATGGTGAATTTTATATAGATGTAAAGATTTATTTGTCTAGTTTCGGTTAAAACAAACGGTGATTGATTTCGATTCATATATCAAAAGATGTGAATTTTTAAGTGATGAAATGTCGGAAAACAAAATAGCAGTTTGTTCCAAAATTCAATACTGGAATTCGACTTTGAAAATTTGCCATAAATCGTACAAATTGAATCTGGGTTCTTAGTTTATATGGTTGAAAAGCTTATCGAATCTAGTTTCGTTTCCAACAAACGGAAACTGATTTTGAGTTTCGAGTTAAAAGATATTAATTTTTAATCGAATGAAGGTCATAAAAATTACATAACAGTTTTTGTCAGGACAGCTCTGTAAACGTGAGTTTGATGAATTTTCATAATTTTTGTAGATTTTATTAAATTATGTGGCTTATACCGTTATTGAATCTAGTTTCTACGGTATAAAGGAGATTAAGATTCGGTATGTAGTCTGCCCTGTAGAAGTAAATCTTTGATGGTAGTGCAAGTTGACAGAAAATGGAAATTGAGACAATTAGTGTCTAATGTTGGTTAGTAAGTTTGGAGGAATTATTAGAAGATCAAAATGGCCATTAGGGACCAAAAATGAGTATGTAAACAGTTTAAGGAACGAAAGAAATTTATGGAAAATTTTTATGTTGAATGATTAAATAATTTAATTGAAATATTGTTAGAAGTGAATCTAACAAGTGTTATTCACATTCATGTGATTAATGAAGTTTGGGTCCTAATCAAAAGAAGGTTCGAGGCACTATGAAAGAAAGGAACGAATAGAGCTTAGTGAGGCAAACTAATAAATGGCCAAGGTGAGTGCATTTTTAAATGTTTGCATTACATTGAAAATGGCATTGCATTTCTCTATAATACATGATATGATACATTGCTCGACATGACAAGCTTGATGGAATACCAGGTATGAATTATTGTTTGCATAAATGATGATCTATGTTTACCATGAATATTTATGATGAAGCATGAAATATGAAATGTTTATATGTATGATTGATTAAGATGTTGAGTTAATGATGAAAGAAATGCCCAAGTATTGTGTATGAGAGTCTATGGTATAGTTGGCATGCCATAGAGTCTTTAGCAGCTGCACCCTTATGTTCATGTTATCAAACAGATATTGTGACAAAATGGTTGTGTCACATGCACCCTGGGGATTTACGCCCACTGTGCCCGAGTGCACTGTCGAGATGCTTCATGTTTATGGGGAGCAAAGAGCTTCCCCGAGTACGTACTCATCTTTACGTTTACGTTAGACACTACGGTGTCATTTCAAGATGACTCGCGTACCTCGATCTCATATAGCGTACTTTGGGCAATGGTAAAAGAATCATGTCACGTAAATGAATCATGTCATGTAAAAGAATCAAGTTACGTATATGAATTATGTCATTAATATGAACCATGTCATGTATATGAAATATGTCATGTATATGAACCGTGACATTAATATGAAACATGCCATGTATATGAATTTAACCACGTATATGAATCATGACATGTATATGAATTATTCCAAGTATATGAATTATGCTAAGTACATGAATTATGCCATGTATACGAAGAATGTCACATATTTATGAAATATGCTATGTATATGAATCATGACATGTATACAAATTATGTTACGCATATGAATTATGCCATGCATATGAATTATGCCATGTACACGTATCATGTTATGTATACGAATTAAGTCATGTACATGAATGATGTCACGTATATGAATCATGCCATGCATATGAATTATGACATGTATATAGATTCTGCCATGTATATAATTCATGTCATATATATATATATATATATATATGAATTATGCCATGTATATGAAGTATGTCATGTATATGAATTATGTCATATTTATATAAACCATGTCATGCATGTGAATTATGCCAAGTGTATGAAATACTCCATGTATGTGAACTATGCCATGCATATGATTAACTTGGTAATAATGGAGTATTGGAAACTAGACAAGTTAGAAAATTGTGACTTGCACATGAATATTGATTGACTATGAAAACCTTGTTAGTACGATACTACCTTAGACAGAAACCATGCTAGGTTAATGTATAACATGTATTGCTTTATTTTACCTTTTGATAAATAAGATTATTGCCTCACTAAGTTCGTACTTATCGTGTGTTTTATTTCACACGTAGGTTCTCCGAATATAGACTAGCAAGGAGGAGCTGTTAATTGGGAAGATCAAGTTGCTATCTGTAAGTACAGTACGTAGATCCTTAACGTAATTTGATAGACTAGTGGGCATGTAATAATTTAAGTGGGTAAATTGTTTTGTAAGTTTAAGTTTATAACGTATTTATACATTGCTATGGAAGTATGGACTTAGAGAAATGATTTACTATTAATAACTATGAATTTTGACGTAGTTAAATGTTGTTTAATCCTGATCGCTTAAAAATTTGAAAATCAAGAAAGGGTTTAGGCAGTGTACATAGTTTTCATCCTAAATTATATTTTTATTTCAACAACTCAATTATGAATTTTATGAATCAATTCAGGGTCAAAACTAGCTGCAATAGACTGACATAGTTTTTAATTCAAAGCCGAGAAAGGGTTAAACTGCAAGATGAATTTTGGTATAAAAAGATTTACAAGTCAAGATTTCTTTCAATGACTCTGTAACATCTTTAATGCATATTCGACTTACGAGTATACTTTAGGGTTGTTACATTTATTGGTATCATAGCTACATGTTTAGCCGATTCTGGAGGTTAAACCGAGTTAAATATGGCTTGATGTTAAGTACATGTCCATAGGATGTCAGGCTACTGATGTACTATCTGTGTAACTTGATTATGCTCCTCATTTACATGAATAAGTTTTAGTGGAAATAGATGATGTTAAGTACTGATGGACTGCGTTAAATGTTTAATTATGGGGATCAAGAGAAGGATTAAAGTGGAAGTAAAGAGATATAGAATGTTCCACCTCTAGCTCCTACCCCGGCTGAGCCACCTACGCAGTAGGGAGCTCCAGCATAAAAATATGAAACCTTAGCACGAGCCCTAAAAAGCTATGGTTAAAAAAAATTCAAACCTTAATGCCTATAACAATTTGGCACCTACACCAGTAAAGGCATCGACTGTTAAGGAGCTTAAGAAGTTGGGAGCTCCTGAATTTCATGGAGAGGGTGGTCTGATGCCTGCCAATTTATGGCTCCACAATGTTAAAGTCATGTTAGAGGAATTAAATTGTAGAGATGCTGAAAAGTTAGAAAAGTTGTTTCCTTATTAAGGGAACATGCTTGTAATTGATTGTCCGAAGCCACAGAATTATACCTGTTGAGAAAGTGACTTGGACATTCTAAAAAGTGTTTAGAGTTAATTATGTTGGCGACCAGTTTAAGAAAGAGATGTTACAGTAGTTTCAAAGTTTGAAACAAAGTACTCGTACTATCTACGAGTATGTATTGGATTTTAATGGATTAAGTCAGTATACACCTGATTTGATACCAACGAGAAGTCCCTATGAGAATGGTTTATTGATGGGCTTAACCTGAGGTCTAAAGAGTAATTCTCAGGTATGAGTTTGTCGATTTACTAGGATGCTATAATGAGAGCAAAGGCTATGGAGAAAGCTTGTAATTACTTTAATTGATCCAGGTTTGACTCACTCGTACATTGGTACTAAGATAGTAGTACAAAGAAATATTCTTAAGGAAAACTATTTTTAGTAATGTGATTCCTAATAACCCACTTGGACATAGTGAATGGGTGATTAGAATATGTAAGAAATGTTTGTTGGTGATTTAAGGAATTGAGTTCCTAGCAATCTTATTGGAGATTTTATTTTGCAAACTTGAGATTATTTTTGGAATGAACTAGCTGTATGCATATGATGCAGAGGTGAAATGTAAAAAAGAAAAGGTTGGTACTTCAAGGACCCGATGGTTCTGAAGTAATCATTAGGGAAGAAAGAACTGACTATTTAGAGTCAGTGATTTCTTTAGTAACAACTTAAAGATTGTAATGCAATGGATGTGAGGTATGTTTAATTTATATGGTGGGTATACAAATATCACCCAAGAAAATTGAAGGCATCCCAACTATAAAGGTATATTGTACAAGAAATATTATTTCTTTAAAGAGACATCAGTGTTACTAGATGTTAACTATAAGGTTTAAAAGATCAGGTCGACAAGAAATATGAAATAAATGTTTGACGAAAGTGATATTTGAGTACATACTCAACAAGATTGGAAGTCTAATACCGATAAAGAGTATTGAACTCTTAACCAAAGAATATTCAAAGAAGTCAACTAAGAGGTTAATTCTACCTGAATAGTAGACAGCAGAGCCTTATAAAGATAGGGCTGAAGTGTAATGGATAAGCTAAGATATCTTTTCAGAAAGGTTTTGATAAAAACAATCAATAATAACATAAGATGATGAGTATGACAAGCATTAAAATGATGTGAATTGATAGAAAAAGGTTTTCTAACGGTCTAAGTGATCAAGTATTAGAAGATATTATGAAGATACTATTCAGAGAATCTGAAGTGTAATTGAGATAAGTTGGTTATCTGTGCACCAGTAGAAGTGATTATAAGAAGAAATGTTTAAATTTTTAAAAGGAATTAGTTCCTTAATGAAGTCAAAGGAAGAGTGTTTAGTTGAGGATTGTTCCGGCTAATTGAAATTTCCATAGAAATATTTCTAGACAAGAACAAGAATCTCGGATCACAAGGGTTATAAAGATACCCGTAGCAATAACAATGAAATCAAGTATGAACTCTTTTTTCATATTTTTACCTAGATTAAGTTACTGGTACAGTAGGAGGCTCAAGTACAAGAACAAGAAGTACCTAAGAGATTGTAACCTTCGGCAACTGTATATAATAAATCATTGGTTGTTTAAATGTTTAAGCTGTTGAGAGCCTTAAATGCTAGAGTAAATGAGAAGTTATGATTGTTTATTTGAAAATGAAGGATGATATATATAAGTCAAAAAGGGAAAAATTAGTTTCAGAACTGTTATACTTCAAGGAATCGTGAAAGAGTTGGACCAAGTGTATATTAAAGGGTTTTATCTCCAGAAGTAAGCAAAAGTCTATAGTATATGTACTTATATTTTTGGGGCATTGACTAAATTATTTACATGTCAACACTCCTGAATAAATTGAGATGCAATTAGATTTGATACATGAAGAGGAGTTAGTAGAAATATTAGTTTATGGAATTAAAGAATTAAGGAATAAGAAATTTCATTGACTGGAGTTTTGAGGAAAAATCACAAGGTCGAAGAAACCACTTGGGGGTTGAGAAGAAAGTAATATCCATAAATGTTTGGAACAGGTACACATTGAAAATTCGAGGGCAAATTTTCTTAATGGGGAGGAATTGTAATATCCTAAATTTTGGCTAGTGACTAAAATGTAAATTTTGAAAGTTTAGGGGGTCAAAGTAAAAACTTTGAAAAAGTTTAGGGACTAAAATATAAATTTCCCCAACAAGTAATTTTATTCAGTATAAGAGTGAATCGGATTGAAATAGGTACCTTGATATTGGTTTTAAGAATTAAAATGCAGAGAAAGGTACCGAATTTGGATCGAATGAAATTGTTAAGCGTGTTCAGGCCAGAGAAATACAAGGATGTGTGACCTTCGGGAAGGTCCCATAAAAGTGTTTCTAATAAATATTTTGGACTCATTAAAGGTAAAGAATATTCGAAAGGATTATCGATAAAAGATTTCTAAGAGAAATTTTATTCTATGGAGATTTTCGATAATTATCAGAATAGTAGACTGGGTTAGGAAAAAATCAGTCTAAGACTTTAGGAAAGGAAATTTTTATAAGATGATAGTGTTCATTTTCTGAATATGGAAATATGGAATTTTTGGAATAAATCCGATAGCTCGATAAAGGTGAAATCGTAGTAAAAGTATTTTATGAATTCGGGAGATCGGATCGAATTGACATTTCAGAGACTAGTCCAAAATCTATGGAAAAGTCATAAAATACTATTTTATGAATATTTTATTATAGTTGGTTGGATTTCAACTAGACTTAGTTAAATTTTTACAAGATGGCAAACTAGTAAATAAAGACTAGTTGGAGGGCAAACTGGTCATTTGAAAAGGATGGCAATTTTAAAATATTTTGAAATATTAAGGGTAAATTTGGAAGGTGGATTACACTTGGATCAAATCATGGCCATTGATTTTTGAAAAGATTAAGTATTGGCCATTGGATTAAAATGGCAAATTAGTAATTTCACTAATTAAATGAATTTTAAATTAATTTAATTCTAACATGTGGATTTAAATAAGTAAAAGATGAACCAAATTGTTCATCTTTCTTGAAATATTTCGAACTAAGGGGAGAAAAAAGGAGAAAATTTTTCAAGTTCGATTCAAGCCCCGAAACTCGATTTTCAGGTAATATTTTCAATTGCAAAGTTGTTCTACTCTTCAAGCTCTATCTTTTGATGTCAATAATTCATGAAATACATGTTTGATTTATGAGAATTTTTATGAGAAAGAAATTAGGGTTTGTGGACTCAATTGGGGTTTTTGAGATTTTATGATTCCATGTTGAAATTCAAGTTGAAATCAAGCTTTTGTGATGTTAAAATCATGTTATTGAGTTGGGATTTAAACTCTACATGTTTTGATTATTATGAAGATGATTAGGGTTTATGGATTCAAGTTTGATTTAGGGTTTGTGATGTTGGACAAATGATCTAGGAAGCTTGAATTTGTTATTTGGAAGCAAAACCCTAAATTAAAGGTATAAAGACCATTTCAGAAATTCTGAAAGTTAGAGGACTAATCTGATTTTTTATGATTTTGAAGTGTATTTATGTTATTATTGAAGTTGGAGATGTGAAATTGAAGTTAGGATGTTAAACCGATGTTGAATCGAGCTAGTGACCATTTTGACAAATTGTCAAAACTAAGTGACCAATTCGGAAATGAGGTTTTAGAGAAGGACTGAATCTGATTTTATTTGAAATAATAGAAATCAAGTAGTAATGTTGATTTGAGGACAAATTTGCAAAGTTAAGAAGCTTGAATCCTTATCTTTGTGTTTTAGTAACTATTTCGAAAAGAACGAAAAATTAGAGATAATTATTTTTGAATAATTATTTGATGAAGAAAGTGATACATTAGTGGTTTGAATCAAGCAAGGTGACCAAATTGACAAATAGAAAAGTAAGGAGAAATTAGTATAAAGTTTGAAGTTATTTATGGAAGTTATGTAGGAAAACTGGATTTGGCAGTAAGTTTGAAAATTCACCATAAATTCTATAAAAATGGTTAGATGGTGAATTTTATATCGATGTAAAGATTTATTTGTCTAGTTTCGGTTAAAACAAACGGTGATTGTTTTCGATTCATATATCAAAATATATGAATTTTTAAGTGATGAAAGGTCGGAAAACAAAATAGCAGTTTGTTCCAAAATTCAATACTGGAATTCGACTTTGAAAATTTGCCATAAATTGTACAAATTGAATCTGGGTTCTTAGTTTATATGGTTGAAAAGCTTATCGAATCTAGTTTCGTTTCCAACAAACGGAAACGGATTTTGAGTTTCGAGTTAAAAGATATTAATTTTTAATCGAATGAAGTTCAGAAAAATTACAGAACAGTTTTTGTCAGGACAGCTCTGTAAACGTGAGTTTGATGAATTTTCATAATTTCTGTAGATTTTAATAAATTATGTGGCTTATACCGTTAGAACCGCTATCGAATATAGTTTCTATGGTATAAAGTAGATTAAGATTCAGTATGTATTCTACCCTGTAGAAGTAAATCTTTGATGGTAGTGCAAGTTGACATAAAATGGAAATTGATACAATTTGTGTCTAATGTTGGTTAGCAAGTTTGGAGGAATTATTAGAAGATCAAAATGGTCATTAGGGACCAAAAATGAGTATGTAAACAGTATAATAAAGGAAAGAAATTTATGGAAATTTTTTATGTTGAATGATTAAATAGCTTAATTGAAATGTTATTAGAAGTGAATCTAACAAGTGTTATTCACATTCATGTGATTAATGAAGTTTGGATCCTAATCAAAAGAAGGTTCGAGGCGCTATGAAAGAAAGGATCGAATAGAGCTTAGTGAGGCAAACTAATAAATGGCCAAGGTGAGTGCATTTTTAAATGTTTGCATTACATTGAAAATGTCATTGCATTTCTCTATAATACATGATATGATACATTGCTCGACATGACAAGCTTGATGGAATACCAGGTACGAATTATTGTTTGCATAAATGATGATCTATGTTTACCATGAATATTTATGATGAAACATGAAATGTTTATATGTATGATTGATTAAGATGTTGAGTTAATGATGAAAGAAATGCCCAAGTATTCTATATGAGAGTCCATGGTATAGTTGGCATACCATAGAGTCTTTAGCAGTTGCACCCTTATGTTCATGTTATCAAACAGATATTGTGACAAAATGATTATGTCACATTCACCATGGGGATCTACGCCCACCGTGCCCAAGTGCACTATCGAGGTGCTTCATGTTTATGGGGAGCAAATAGTGTCCCCGAGTACGTACTCATCTTTACGTTTACGTTAGACACTACGGTGTCATTTCAAGATGACTCGCGTACCTCGATCTCATATAGTGTACTTTGGGCAATGATAAAAGAATCATGTCACGTAAATGAATCATGTCATGTAAACGAATCAAGTTACGTATATGAATCATGTCATGAATATAAACCATGCCATGTATATGAACCATGACATTAATACGGAACATGCCATGTATATGAATTTAACCACGTATATGAATCATGACATGTATATGAATTATGCCAAGTATATGAATTATGCTAAGTACATGAATTATGCCATGTATACGAAGAATGTCACATATTTATGAAATATGCTATGTATATGAATCATGACATGTTTGCAAATTATGTTACGAATATGAATTATGCCATGCATATGAATTATGCTATGTACATGTATCGTGTTATGTATATGAATTAAGTCATGTACATGAATGATGTCACGTATATGAATCATGCCACATATATGAATTATGACATGTATATGGATTCTGCCATGTATATAATTCATGTCATATATATATATGTATATATATATGAATTATGCCATGTATATGAAGTATGTCATGTATATGAATTATGTCATATTTATATAAACCATGTCATGCATGTGAATTATGCCAAGTGTATGAAATACTCCATGTATGTGAACTATGCCATGTATATGATTTACTTGGTAATAATGGAGTATTGGAAACTAGACTAGTTAGAAAATTATGACTTGCACATGAATATCGACTGACTATGAAAACCTTGTTAGTACGATACTACCTTAGACAGAAACCATGCTAGGTTAATGTATAACATGTATTGCTTTATTTTACCTTTTGATAAATAAGATTATTGCCTCACTAAGTTCGTACTTAGCGTGTGTTTTATTTCACACGTAGGTTCTCTGAAAATAGACTAGCAAGGAGGAGCTGTTAATTGGGAAGAGCAAGTTGCTATCTGTAAGTACAGTACGTACATCCTTAATGTAATTTGATAGACTAGTGGGCATGTAATAATTTAAGTGGGTAAACTGTTTTGTAAGTTTAAGTTTATAATGTATTTATGAATTGTTATGGAAATATGGACTTAGAGAAATGATTTACTATTAATAACTATGAATTTTGACGTAGTTAAATGTTGTTTAACCCTGATCGCTTAAAAATTTGAAAATCAAGAAAGGGTCTAGGCAATGTACATAGTTTTCATCCTGAATTATATTTTTATTTCAACAACTCAATTATGAATTTTATAAATCAATTCAGGGTCAAAACTAGCTACAATAGACTGACATAGTTTTTAATTCAAAGCTGAGAAAGGGTTAAACTGCAAGATGAATTTTGGTATAAAAAATTTACAAGTCAAGATTTCTTTCAATGACTCTGTAACATCTTTAATGTATATTCGACTTACGAGTATACGTTAAGGTTGTTACAGAAACGATAGTTTAGGGACTAATTTTGACCAAAAATCGATTAAGGGCTAGAAGCAAACAAAATATATAGTTTATAGGTTGATTTTCATTTAAGCCTTGCCTATTTGATATGTCAACTTATTCCGTTAATTTTAACGGCGATTTGTCTCGTGAGTTCTGTTATGTCTTTTTTTGATCTTTTAACTAATTCGGATCGACTCACGTCGCACATCAGACTTGAATGAGTGAATTTTTTACATAATTTTTTTACATACACAAGACCTCGAACTCGATATGTGTTTATTGATTTATCTAGGCTTAAAGGTCAAATTGGCTCTCAACGAAAAATAAAAAAATCAATCAAGCCCTTATGAATTTTTTTACCCAATTTAGCCCTCAAAATTCAAATTGCACCCAATTTAGCCCCTCCGTTACTTTGACCGCATTGACAGTCAATGCCCTCTAATGGCCAAAGATAGAACACGTGGCACTCTCTGGATGTACCACATCATCAAAATTAATTTTTTTAAAAGATTCTAAAAAATCTACAAAATTATAAAAAATCTAAAAAAATCTAAAAACTATAAAAATTCTTAAAAATTGTAAAAAATAAAAAATAAGTTAATTTTTTTTATTTTCCTTTGATTTTTAAAAAAGCATAAAATAATATTTTTTCTAAAAAAACCCAAAGTATCATTTCTTTAAAAAAAGGCTCATAAATTTCTAAATCAAGTATTAGCACCGATTTAAATATTGGGTGTTTTAGAAATTTTGAGGATTTTAGGAATGTAGGGTTAGGGTTTGGGAATATAGGATGGTAAATTTAAATTAATTTGAGGATTCGGGAATGTAGAGTTAGGGTTTAGGGTTAGAGATTTGAATTTTGGGCATTTTAAAAAATTTTAAAATTTTATGGTTTTATAATTGAAAATATTTTATAAAAATTATAAAATATTTTAAATATTTTTTATTATAAATATTTATATATTTTTTATAATTATTACAATTATATTTTTTATTTTTTGATTTTAAGTAAAAAATATTTTTTATAGTTTCATACATAAATTTAATTTTTTACACATTTAAATATTTTTATATTTTTCTTGATTTTTAAATATTTTTTTAGCTTTTTATAATTTTAAATATTTTTCAGATTTTTTAATTTTAAATGAATTATTTTATAGTTTTAAATATTTTTAAAATTTTAAATGATTATTTATGGGTTTGATGATGTGGCACGTCCAGAGTGTGACATGTGTCACCATCATAATAATTACTTTTGAGTTAACAGTCAACGTTACAAAAAGGCTAAATTGATCGCAATTTGAATTTTGAGGGCCTAATTGATCATAATTTGAATTCTAAGGGCTCTATTAAGTAAAATATTTTTATAAAGACTTAATTAAATTTTGATTTTTCGTTAAGGGTCAATTTGACGTTTAAGCCATTTATCTATTATAAGCAACTGTTATTGAGCGGAATAGCGACATGATTACATACTAATTAAGTTATTTAAAAGGAGAAAAACCAAAGTAAATTCTTCCACATTCGATGAATATACGATATAAATTAGGATTTATTAATTGGTCGAGTGATAAAAGATGTTTATGTTGTTTCATCTTATATGAGTTCGAATTAATTTTTCAAAAATAACAATTAAGCTCATAAATATTTTTTGCACCCAATTAAGCCTTTAAACCAATAAATTGAATCAATTACACCATTTGACTAATTTTGATCATCAATTTTTGACGGTTTTTTGTAGATATTATTGTCACGTGACACACTACAATTTGTCAAGTGACATTTACAGATTTTTTTTAGAAAACAAATTTTATAAGTTTTTTAAATTTTTTAAAAAATCTTTTTAATAAAATAAAAATGTTGAAAATGACAAATGGCAATATTGTAACACAACACAATGTGCCAACTGATCTAAACAAATGTTAAATTTAATAATTAACGTGGTCAAATAAGTGAATTGATGAAATTTTAGAATATAAGAACTTAGTTTGGTTATAAAAAAAATCATGAGCTTAATTAATTTTTTTAAGTTCAAGAACTTATGATAGCCTTAAGCCAAAAATATATGATATAATTTTTTTGGTTTTGTCGTGAATAATAAAATATTTAATTGAAAAGGGCTTAATATAATATTATATTATCCGTATGGGTAAATTCTCATTTTATCCTATTTATTTTTTTGTCAGTTATCTAATACTATAGTAACGGATAATTCTACAGTAAATGTCATGTACCGCAATGTACCATTATTTATATGCATCGCAATGTACTATTAACTGTTTTAATTAGTTTTAAAATCCTAAGGACCGAAAGTATTATTATTCCCTTTTAGAATAAAATCTTAAAAAATATTTTTATATTATTTTTTTTCAGATTTTCTTTTATTTTTTAATTCAAAAATAATTAAACTTTTATTACTATAATTCTTACATTCACTTTAATTTAAGGGTAAAGTTCACAAATGGTCACTAAACTTTGATCAATTATTCAATTTGGTAACCAAACTTCCAATTGCTTCAATGTTACCATTAATTTTTTAGTTTTATTTCAATTTAGCCACTGACCCGTTAACAACTGTTAAAACGGTGATGTGGCTGTTAAAATATTTTGTATAATAACACATTTAGTCCTCAACGTTTACACATTCAAACAATATAGTCCTAATTCGAAAGAAATAATAAATTTAACCCTCATTATTTCAATTTGACCCTATTTTTAATTAGAGATAATTTAATATTTTATTTTGATCCATCAATTATAACTAATGTTATCTTGTCCCTCCCAATCCCAACCATACCCAATCCATCCTTTAAAATTCCATAAAGATTAAGTAAATTATTACTATAAAAAGGGAAAATTATGTATATTTTTTACAAATTGATACTTGAATTTTTAAAATTGTTATTAGGCCACCAAAAATACATATTTATTGTTATGTGTATTCAATTATGCATAATAAAAATGGGAAATTAAGTATATTTTTTAAAATTGATACTTGAATTTTTTATGAAAATAATTTAATTAATTTATATAGCATCCATTAACATCCAATAATCCAACTTTAAATTTTAATTTAGTAATAAATTGATTCATTTCAATTTTGATGTTTATTATGCATTTTGATGTTTAGTTTTAGTATTTATTCCTCTGCTTCAATCCTAAATTGGATTGAGTATGGTTGGGATTGAGAGGGACAAGATAAAATTAGTTATAATTGAGGGATCAAAATAAAATATTATTTCTTTGGAATTGAAATAATGAGGGTTGAATTTATTATTTCTTTCGAATTAGGACTAAATTGTTTGAATGTGTAAACATGGAGGACTAAATATGTTATTATACAAAATATTTTAACAACCACATCACCCTTTTAACAGTTGTTAACGGGTCAGTGGCCAAATTGAAACAAAACTAAAAGTTTAATGGTAACATTGAAGCAATTGGAAGTTTGGTTACCATATTGAATAATTGATCAAAGTTTAGTGACCATTTGTGAACTTTATCCTTAAATTGAAGTGAATGTACGAATTATTATAGTAATAAAAGTTTAATTATTTTTTGAATTAAAAAATAAAAGGAAATGTAAAAAATATAAAAATTATTTTTAAGATTTTATTCTAAAAGGGGATAATAACACTTTCGGTCCTTAGAATTTCAATATTAATTAAAACAGTTAATGGTACATTGCAGTACATATGAATAGTGATACATTACGGTACATGACATTTACTGTAGAATTATCCCTATAGTAATAAATCAATTTTTGGAAGTTTTTGAAATTTTTTATATTTTATTAATTTTTTAATGATTTTAATTTTTTAAAATAAGTTAACTATATTCAGAGACAAAGTCAGAAAAATTATATTGCAGTATCAAAATTATCGAAAAGTTACAAAAAAATTTTAAAGTGGATAATGACAATCTATAAGTGCTAATTTAACCAAAAAGTATACTTTAGGTACTTGATTTGACCAAAAAATATACTTTAAATACTTATTTTGACAAAAAAATATTTTAGATACCTAAATGAAAAAGTTAATATACTTTAGGTACTTATTTGTAATATAAACCATATATATTAAATTAATCACGATTAAACGGTCACATAAGTAGTAACTAATTTTTTATACAATACTTATATTACTTACAAATTACGATCCGTTTTAATTGCATTTAATAAACTCGTGAACTCCAAGAATTGCCAACTAAACTACGACACATTTGACAAAGTTTGAAACCAATTTTTAGTTCATAAATCAATGTTTTTGAGACATATGTTATCCAAACAAGGGGATGGGGTCACTAAGATGTACATAACTTCATTCATAGCTATTCTCTTGAGTGATTAGATCATTAAAAATATCCAAAAATAATTCATTCCAAGCAGATTAAAAAATGCACACAAACTGTGCAGACTACGCTGCTCGAATTCGAATTATTTAAAAGAAACAATATCATCATTTTCTATTGGAATTTGAAATCACTCAATAAATTCTTCTTAATTATTTTTTAGCATATTCTTGAACTTGATGTATGCCATGGAGGGTTAGGCATGTGAAGGCCAATAATGAATAATGGGGACGACCCAGAGCTTTTATGCACATGTGCATGTACTGCCCAATGTGCCCCATACCCTAACCCTAACGGCTACTTTGGAGTTCAAAACATTTGTAAATAAATAAATTCCATTCATTTCCTAAATTATAAAAATAAGAGAGATGAAATTACACTAACATATCATAAAAAATATTAAAAGGAGAGAAGGTGAAATATGAAGATGAGATAGCATTAATGGCGAAGACAAGGGTATTAAATAGGGTAACTTAATTGCTTACGCTTATCGCTGCAATTGTCTGTTTCTCCTCTAACACTCTAATGTGCCCCTTCATTGCTCTCCCCATCTGTCCCCCTGACCTCCCATTTAATGCTCTCGATCCATGCAGTGTTTTAATAAATGTCAAGGTTGAAATTTTATACTAATATTATACTCACATGGTCATCAAGCAAAGCAAAAGTCATCCAAAAACATGATAACAAGTGATAGATAACTTGATATTACAAAGATAACCTCATTGGGTTTTACTTTGTTAATTGTAGGCTCTTCAACTCTGAACTGAGTGGGTCTGAGTTTGGGTGTGAGTTGTTGAGCTTGACCGAGCTGGCTGACGATGACACCTCTGCTTGAGCTTGTGCTGCTCCTATTTCATGGGGTCTGTTTGGTGGTGGTGGTGGAGCTGCACAAACTGGGATTATTGATCTCATTTTAACTGCCGGGGCTATGTTAAAGTTAAACCCTCCTGTGTACATGTTCCGGGCCATCGTTGGTGCCATTTGCAATGGATTCGGAGACCCAAAAATCCTGCTGAGAACCTCGCTTGCTTCGGTTCTTGTTGCGTTGTCTAGCATGTTGAGCTTTACGGTACCAGTACTAGTGGTGGCTGCCCCATAGACATTGCTAGAACTTGAACCTTTCTTCTCAATGCATTTGTTGATGACATGTTTCACTTCTGGTTTACCTCTAATTTGTACTGGTGGCAAGATCTTTGAAGCTGTTCTGGGTGGAGGTGGAGGAAGTAGAGATACAAAGCTGCTGTTTTGATGATTTAGAGATTGACCGGAGGAATACGATGGAAAGCTAATAATATCATTGTTTCCATTGAACATTCTTCTTTTTGCTTGGTGATTATAATCCTTCCACCTAAACTGTTTGCTGTCATCTTTTGGCCTGAAACTTGAGAGGACTCTCGACACAACTGCCTGATCTCGATCCAAGTTTGGCACTGAACAAATATGTACAGAATACAGATATAATCATGCACTAAGATACAAATATATATATATATATATATATATAGTCTTAATACTAGGAAGCGAAATTTACTTGTTTTCAAGGCCGACCAGGCTGCAATTGCAGCATTCTTCTCTGCTTGCTTCTTGGTTTTGGCCTGCTCACCGGTGAAGTTCATGCCGGCAAGTTCAACTTTGCAAGTGAAGATTGGGCTATGGCCGGGGCCTGATCTTACAGTGGTGTACACAGGGAGTTTAAGCCCTTTTCTATGAGCAGTTTCCTGGAGGAGATTCTTGTAAACTCCGGTCTCATCCTTCATACAAGAGAAAAGGGTGTTGTTTAATCTCATCTACCATTAAGGAAACTAGTGAACAGAAAGGTGAAGTGCTTACGAGAACTCTTGCAGTGAGAGACCTGGAAAGGCCTCTCACTGCTAGGACATTAAGAGCCGCCTCGGCAGCAGCGTGCTCGGCCTGTCTCAATGTGGGGCAGAAGCTCGGGCTTTCGAAGATCTCGCCGTTGAAGTTCACCGAGGCTTTGAACCTCGGTGCATGATCGGGTCCTTGTCTGATGCAGGCATAGGAAGGGAGGTTGAAACAGCTTCTTTGTGCGAGTTCTTGCAGTTGATTCTTGAACATCATCTACCATGAAACCAAAACATTAACAAAATTAAAGGAAAACGAGAGAGCTGGTAAATGAACTCAGCTACTGGAACTAAAGAGAGAGGGGGAACTCACCTACCTTACCAGGTTTATTATTTTATCCCATCAATGCAACATTAGTATGGGAGTTTTATCTCAGGACAAAAATATCCAATGAAATAGAAAAATGAAAATCCATGTTGGCTAAAACTCAAAGCATTGGTCTTGACTTGACTTGGGCTTTGATTACTCTACTGGTCTACTTCTATAACTATAGACTGCATGTTTGCGTTCCAATGGAACCATCTTTCTTTCTTTTCGTTTTGCGAATATTAATGCAAATTAGCAGCTAAGCTGGGTCTAAACACAAAAGCAGTATAGGTATAGCCAGGTCCTGCATTAACTCTGTTTCTTGTTACTGTCCATAATTCCAGTGATTTCTTGGCAGCAGACATTACAAGTTCTGTCCAAAAAGAGTACAAACCAACACTTTCAAAATCCAAATACCTTGCTGAATCCAAATGTCCCCATAATGAACATCATTGAAGGAGGAAGTGGAGGAACATTAGCAATGTTAGGAACCCTTTTCTATATCCTACGCTCATTGCCACAGCATCGGTTATGTCTGGTCTGGCATTCCCCATATTTGGACTCAAAAACTGACCGGGTTGTGTTGGCAACATAGGTTCCCCAGGAAACTTCACCCTGTGCTTGTTCTAGGTTAAGGGAATGCTAGAGCGAAATATCTCCTTAAAGTTCTCAACCAATCGTTTGATAAAGGCAGAGATTTAAATTGCGGTTACAGCCGTGTTTTCAGTCGCGGTATTTTTCACGGTTACAGACAATAACGGATGTATTACGGTCATTTTAGACCGTAATTTTTCACAATAGCGATTTCAGACGTAACTGCTACTGCCATATAGCGGCCGTTATTGCAGTAGTATACTGTTATTTGAATCCCTGGTTATAGGGGTTTGCTCGGCGATTGTACCGATATCTAAAATTCTCATATGTTGCTTGTAGAGGCAAGATCTTCAGATGGTTATACCAATCTAACAAACGCAATATAGAACAGTGCATTGATGAACTCTTGTGTGCAATATGATTATGATAAGAGAAGGATGAATGAAATATTTTACCCGGTACGTACTGATTAGATACGATTAGAAGGTAGTTAAAATCGAGTAGAAATCACCTGCCCCTTTTGGTATTTTTATTTGTCTCATATTAAGTTTAGGGTTTAGGATTTAAAATTTAGGTTTAGAGCTTAAAATTTGTTTGGCAATTAGCAGATAGCGGATTACATTAGTTGATAGTGGATAGCTGATAGCATTAGCTGATTTGACTAGCGGATTACATTAACTGATTGTATAGAAGTATTTGGTAAAATTAACTGATAGATGATAGTTGTTTGATTATTTGAACAAACAAAATGACATATAAGGACATGATTGTATTTGATACTTGTTTGAATAATTTATTAGTTATTAACATTTTGTATATATTTTTTTTATGGGAAAGGGATATCACTACAAGCCTTGTTAAAAACCTCCCTAAACCTAATTAGAGGAAAATAGTACTTGTAGTGATATTTACACAAGAATCACATAAATGTTCAAATCAAACTCTAAAAAGACTAATCTAGCCTCTGATATGCCGTAAGCAGCGAGACAATTCTTGGTTGTGATTGCGCATACATACTCTCACTAACATCCATCCCCCGAACCGATCGAGCCAAAACATCAGCAACAGCATTGTCACTCCTTCGTATATGAAATATTCGGACTTCCAAATCCCTCTGAAAGACTGCAAGCAAGCTAGCAACAAGCGCATCTCCCGCAAGCGTGTTTGATTCACCTTTTAATACTTGGACCGCACTTATGTTATCGAGTTCCAACTTTACCCAGCTATAGCCAAGCCGCCATGCATGACTAAGAACATCATGTGCCTCACATAATTCCTCAACAAGCACCGAGAAAATGTCCAAACTCCTGGCATAACCAAAAATCCAAGCACCGGTATCATCTCGAATCACCCCACCGATAACAGACCTATTACTCGGGCCCCTACTGCTCCATCGGCATTGGCGAGTACCCATCCAGCATTCGGGGCTCTCCAAATCGACACTTCCACTCCTGCATCAGCTTGCATCGCCTGTACTGGCTGATTACCATGCACAACATGGGATTGGTTGCCATTTACTTCATCCCACATTCGCCAAATATAACCGACAATAACTCCATAGCCCTTACGGCCATCACTAAACACATGCTTACATCGTCGCTTCCATAGAGCCCAAATAGCAATTGCAAATAGACTACTCCAATTGTTATATGCTTGATGAAGTTCGTCGCTACCCCTCAAATTTCCATAAAGCCACGATATAAATTTGTCCGTAAAGAAGGTTACTTGCATATCTTGTCGGATAAAGTGAATCCATACCGCTTTCGCATGAACGCAATTCTGAAGAACATGGTCTAAATCCTCGTCCCTATTTAAGAAAATTGGATAATGTCCATCCAGAGTGAGAGCCGACATCGTCTTTCCACATAGTCAAGACTTTACCATGCAAACACAACCACAAAAAGTCTTTATTCGCTGCGGAACATTCATTCCATATCGCACGCCATAAACCATGTTAATCATCCGCCAATGGTTGTGCAAGTGCCTTATAAGTCAAAGCCATAGTAAATAACCGAGTCCCGGTCCACCTCCACGCTGGTCGATCATGTCCAAGACTCGCCCGGGACGATACCACGCATGCAACTCGCTGCACCATATCTTGTGACAACAGCTGTTGTAGCCGAGCCCAGTTCCATCCCCCTGCTGGATCGAGCATACTGGCCATCGGAACATGTGGCAGAGGCGATGATAAGTTGCATTGAATCGCCAAAGGCTCGGCGTTATCCAGCCATGAATCCCACCAAAAATTAGTCTTCCAACCAACTCGAATCTGCCAACACACACTCATATGAACACCTGCCCACAAACTGCTTAACCCCTGCCATAACCTCGATGAATTAGGCAGTCGGATATCAATAGGTACAATCTCCGTCCATTTATATTTCTCTTTTAGAACTCGTACCCAAAGTTTATCCACATGCATAACTAATTGAAATGTAGTTTTTTGTAAAAAAACATTGTTATGACGACTTAGTTCTTTCATTCCCAATCCACCCATGTCAATAGGTAACTTTACCTCTTCCCATTTAACAAGAGCAATTGACGATTTACTCATCGATGTCCCCTACACAAATCGTCTGATTAGCTTTTCCATCGCATCACAAATTTCCTTAGGTAACCAAGTAGTTTGCATTATATAAGTAAGAATCTCTTGTAGCATTGCCTTCACAAGCGTAATTCTACCCACCAAAGATAAAGAGTTAGCCGCCCATCCAGAGAGGTGACCTTCAATTCTATCAAGTAAAAACTGGTATGCAGCTCGTACAACTCGTTGATGCAAAAGAGGCACGCCTAAATACATGTCAAGATCATCCACAATTTCAACCCCAAACATGCATGCTATCAACTAACTCCTATCCGCTGCACAATTCTTTGAGAAATAGATTTGTGTTTTGGCTACACTTACCCGATGACTAGAGTAAGCACATAATTGTAACATAGTATCCTTTATGACTTTCATCTGATCAATAGTAGCTTCTGCAAGGAGAACTAAATCATCGGCAAAAAATAAATGTGATAGACCATTACCTTGGCGAGTAAAGCGAGTTGGTTTCCACGAACCTTCACCCACTTTCCTTTGAATAGCATGAGATAGGCGCTCCATTCATAAAACAAACAGATATGGTGATAACGGATCTCCCTGGAGAATACCCCGAGATGGAATAAAAGCATCCGTTACTTCACTATTCCAAATAATCTGAGTAGAAATAGAACATACACACTTCATGATCCACCAGATAAAACGCTCTGTCAAACCTAACTCCTGAAGAGTTTACTGAATGAAGCTCTACTCTAGGTGATCATAAGCTTTCTCAAGATCAACTTTTATCGCCATCCACGGCTTCACATCTTTTTTTCCTACTCATCGTGTGAATTACCTCTTGCGCCACAATAATATTATCAGTAATCTGTCTCCCCGAAACAAAACTGGTATGTGTCTGTGCTATCCAGTTCGATAAATGTGGCTTCAGAAGATTAACTAAAATCTTTTTAATTACCTTATACATCATCGTACAAAGACTGATTGGTCGAAATTGGCGAATGCTCTCAGGTTTGGACACCTTAGGAATTAACATAAGAAGTGTACGATTAGAAGCCATATTGAGTTCTCCAGTCTCAAAAAACTTGTGAACAAAATGAAGAACAAAATCACCCAAAATTTTCCAATTCTTTTGAAAAAATTCATCGTGAAAACCATCAACACTTGGAGCTTTCATCGGATCCATACTAAACACCATATTTCGTACCTCCTTAAAGGTAATCGGCCTCACCAATCGGTTGGTATTATCATCTGGCAAAGGCACGAAGCCACCGCAGAACTGCGGCAATGTGGCTTGGCGCGGCTCAGCCGTGAACAGCTTCGCAAAAAACTCAACTGTATTATTTCGCAATATATCTGCATCTGAACACCAATTCCTATTATCATCTTTTAGGGCTCTAATAAAATTGCGATGTCATCTACTTAAAGTTGTTGCATGGAAATATTTTGTATTCTGATCACCATGTATCAACCACTTGCTACGAAATTTTTAGAACCATAGACTTTTCTCTCGCGCCAAAACCTCATTTAGTTCTTTCTTTAGAGCAGCCTCTAATTCAAACAAAAAGGGATTTATAGAATAATCTAAAGACATTTCAACCCCATGGATCCTTGCCAATAACCTTGCCTTTCTCCATCCAAAATGTCCAAAATTGCCCTTATTCCATCGTCCATTAGCCTCTTTGAACTCAGACAATATTAAACATAGGTAGCATGCTATTCCACATTTCTAGATGCCGTTCGAAATCTTGATGTTCATTCCATGATGCCACAAACCGAAAAGGCTGAGTACCTATAGATCTTTTGTTAATCTCAGTGCTAAGCAAAATAGGCATGTGATCAGACCCTAATTTCGGCAAATGAGTTACTTCAGCCGTAGCAAAAATCTCATACCAACAATTATTACAAAGACATCGATCCAATCTCTGGCTAAGATCTCCACACTCCCAAGTAAATCGCGGACCATTAAACCCCATATCTAGAAGCCCAGACTGAAACAAGAATTCACAAAATTTTGTACATACTCTCGTTCTGCGGTGGGACCCTCCCATACGCTCATCCCCACTACAAATTGCATTAAAGTCTCTTCCCACGACCCATGGCCACTTATTTCCAGGATCAAGTGCACAGAGTTGATCCCAAAAAAGGCTTATTCGACAATAATCAGGACTTGTATAGACAAAAGTGACAAAAAAACCTGTGCCTAGTACTCGTTTCAGCATAGACCCCATATAGAAATTGATTAGACACCGCTATAATATCCAATTGGATAGTATCTTTCCACATAACCCAAATGCCACCAGAAAACCTTGTCGCCTCTACTCTAAATGAATACTCAAAGCCCGAATTTCGAATAAAATTATCCGAAGCCACTCCACTCACTCGCGGTTCCATAATAGCAGCAATATCTAGCACCTGCGAACTCAACAACAATCTAGAGTATCTATTAAAATCAAGGCCTAAGGTACATTGAGAATTCCAAAAATTACTTTAATCATTAAAAAATAAAGAAAAAAGAAAACCAAACTAGCCAAACCACTAATCATGAGCACTTCGTTCTCCTTCAAAAGTCAAATTATCAATCCACTACACACTAGACTGTGTACCTTCCTTCTCATTCATTCCCTTCACCATACTATGCTCAATAGATGAACTGACACTAGTCAAGTCCCGAGACATATTTGCAACCCAATCAGAGATCACCACTTGCTTATTAGCAACTTCCTCAGGCTTTCTTTGCTTACTATTTTTTCAAGGCAACCCAGCGATCACTGTGCTATTACGGTTTAGTGCCTTAGTACTTGCCTTCCGAATAGGACCATACGATGATTTCCCATCTGACTCTTTAGAAATACGCTTCACTTCTTCCTCAACAACACGAATCGTAACATATTTATCTGATTTTAAGAATGTCGAAGCCAATACTACCTTATCACGGACTGCCACCACCGGTACATCAATAGGAGGAACGATCTTTGTCCCCACGACCTGAGACATTGGCTTAGGCAGGACCCTACTTAATGCAGTCTCCATAGGCATGTCACCACCACCTTCCCCTTTTTGAACACCATTCTTGTGCCTTAAACAACCCTCTCGACCTGTACTATCAAAATTAGTTGCAACTATATCAACACGCAACACTGGCTGAGACTTGTGGCTGTCATCTGATTTTCCTACTCCCCGTCCACTAAGACCCTCCTGAGGTTGTCCACTTCTATTGGCAGCGGCCACATTCTCCTCAAATAGATCATTCAAAGTCCCAAAATGGGATCCCACAAGTGTAGTAGACGCTACTTTCTCACGAGATTCGCGTCTAGTTACCATATTCACATGGCGTCTCCTTCTTTCAACTTGCATCCACAGTCCATACAAATCTGTTTCAGCTGGCAGAGGTGTTTCAACTGTCTTAGGTGCTTCATTCATCCCAAGCGAAGGACTACAAACCTCATTCGAATGACCATATTTTCTACAACTGAAATATATGATCGACAGGCCCTCATACTCTATTGGTTGATGTTTACAATCAATAATCAACCCCAGAATCAACGGCTTATCAAGATCCACCACAATTGCCAACCGTGCAAAACGCCCACGCTTACCCTCTATAGTATTGAAATCCACACGTACTACTTTACCCAGAAGACTAACAATTGCTCGAAACAAATTCTTGGAATAGTATATGTAAGGTAACCCAGGTAGTCACACCCACGCAAGAATATGCTTAAGATACTCTACTGCTATGGAGAACTCACGAGACCATGGCTGCACTATCAGATAACTCCCATACACCATCCATGGACCCTCCAATAAAACCTTCTCATAGTCATCCTACATAGCAAACCTAACAAGATAGTAATCATTATCTAAGTCAATCAGACTTACCTCATCCCTGGGGTTCCACAAAGCATGGATGCGATTCTTTAATGCGCGGTAACCAATTGATTTTCCCAGTAGACGTACAATCAAGGATTTCGGAAGTTTCGCATCAATCTCCTGATGCACCCGATCAGAGAACCGAATTTCTAGCACTACTCCAGTTCGAGCAATCATCACATCATTCTCCTGAAGCTCCACGTCAAAGTCGCTTATAAAATTATCCTTCTGCACCTCACCAATCGCTCCCCGTACCATATCTCGAAACGAAGGCTTGGCCGGTGTAACAGCCAGATTCATATCGGTTGCGCCATCCATGTTCACGTCTGTCGGTACCGCCCCCATCTTCTCTAAATCAACAACGGTCGACCTTGCTTCTGGTGTGGCCATCTCCAAGTCCATACCCCCACCATTAGCCGCACTCTCCACCTTCCCTCTACTCACCACGATCCCATTCACCACAACTTCTGGTGGTTTACCCGTTGGCGCAAATTCACGCTGCGCAGCAAGCGTTTCTGAAATCCCTGAAGAGTCGGAGCACATATTAGGGCGTCAAAAAGTTGATTCTTTTAATTTTAATATATAACATTTTGTATTTATTAATATTAATTAGATTATGAAAATCAATTTTTTAGTATTATTATTGAGTATATATGAGGATGTACATATTAATTTTTTTTGTGAAATTATCTTTTTAATATAATTTTAATAATTATTAAATTTAGATGTATATATTAATTTCTTATCTATGAAATTATATTTTGATTATAATTTTATTAATTATTAAATTTATATGTATTCATTAATTTATATATTAATTTCTTATTTATGAAATTATTTTTAAATTTTATTAATTAACTAAATTTATGTTATTTAAAGAAAATTTTTATAATTACCAAGGATAAAATAATCTTTACAAGTCTTTTATCCAAACCTCTAACTCAAAACGTTCCTACAAAAAGCTCTTAAACGGAGCTTTTTTAAAATGTGAGGTTTCACCTCAATCCGCTATTACAATCTTCTATTTACCAAACATCTAAATTAGCGGATTTAACTGGTCAAATCTCTAAAAATACTTCAAACTTCTAATTTTAGCTCAAAAAATTATTTATCAAACATGACTTTAATTTTTTAGTGTTTAAATATAAAAAGGGACACCGAAAAAGAAAAAGATGATTTCTGTTCGTGAAAATCACGAACAAACCGCAATTAAAGCCAAAATTAATACTCCATTTTTATGTTATCCAAAAGTCTCTTTATATATAATTTACGTAATTTTCATTATTAAATATCTACTCGTTTTTCTACTACTTGCTTGTTTAGCAATATGTCACGGGGCCATTACCTCTTCCCAAAAGATATGTCTGATAGGATGTACAGCACCACCGTATTTATATTCCAAGACCTCTATTTTCCTTTCCGATGTAGGATTAATGACCCCGCCTCTTCTCAGGCATGACATTCTCCCCCACTCAACCTCGTGACGCCCTCGTCACGAGCTTCCGCTCTCGTGATGGGCCACCTTGTCACAGTTGTCCACTCTGCCTACCCCACTCATGGGCGCTCGGCGTGAAATCGGGAAGTCAAAGGGTCGCTCTGATACTAACTGTCACGGGGCCATTACCCTCTTCCCAAAAGACATGTCTGATAGGATGTGCAGCGCCACCGTATTTATATCCCAAGACCTCATTTTTCCTTTTCGATATGGGATTAATGACCCCGCCTCTTCTCAGGCATGACAAATACATATATCAAAATTTATATTTAGGGGAATTAAACCAATTCTTATATAGACTCAAACCAGAGGTGTAACTAGACATATTCAAGTGTCGTGCTAGCTGCCAAGGTCTCCTTTTCTTCCTTTTTTTTTTTTATCTCATCGAACTTCTTTGGAACAAATTTAAAAGTCATAAATTTAAACTCAAGCTTGAAGCAATTTAAATTCAAGTTTGATCGGAGATAGTCAAATGGATAATCCCCTTTCTTGCTTTCATTTTTTGTTTATTATATTTTTTCTACTTTTCTCTAAGAATAGACATTACATGAACCATATATAATGGGAAGCGATGCAATGTTTATTGAACATTGTACGATAATAGAACCGTTTTAGCTCTTTTGTTCTAGTGGTAAGAGTGACGAGCTTTATATAGGTGAACTTTTTGAACAACCAATACATCAATAAAGGGATTATCTAGCATAAAGCTATAAACTATATCAGAATATTCAGATCATAAATTGTATACGAGTGAGTTAAAAATAGTGACCGAAATAAAATAGATCAAAAATAAATGTGATATTTGAATGAATTTACCCTAAATTAAAAGCAAGCTACACCGAAAGAGGTTAAAAGAGGGCAATGCATTGGTCATGAAACACCAAAACAATTCCTTCCCTATCCTATTTCCCGTCCTACATTTCCCCACCGCCACGACCATTATCATACAAATTAAACAAAAGGAAAAAGAAAGAACGAAATCTTCTTCTTTTCTTTTCTTTTTTTGTACTCAGAAAGAACGAACAGAACAGAACAGGCAACCATAATTTCCTTGGTCGTCGTATCTGTCTGTCCCTATCTAGTTCTCTCCTACAAAATTTACAATGTTTTTCTTTTCCTTGAACGACACGTCAGCCAACAACGATGAAGAGAAGGAAGGAATGACCGCCGCAGATGATCAGACGGAGAAACTAGAGGAAAACCAAACTGAAACCGGAGAAAATGATGGAGTGCTGGAAAACGGAGGGGAACTTGAACCTGCTCCTCCACCATATACCCTGGAAGCAGCCTCCGAAGACATTGAACATTTCTTGTCAAGTTTCGCCTCCATTGTAAAGGAGAAGGAGGAGGCGGAAGCCGAGGCCAAGGAGAAGAAGGTGGTAGAGGAAATTGAGGAGGCTGAGGAGAAGAAGGTGGCCGAGGAGGAAGCAGAGAAGGAGGACAAGGAGGCAGAGGTGAAGGAAGACGTGCCGGAGAAGGAAGCAGAGAAGAAGGAAGAGGAGCCGGAGAAGGAGGCAGAGAAGGAAAACGAGGCGGAGGTTGAAGATGCAGGATTAGAAATTCCGGAGTTCATCGGAAAATATTTGGATGTTTTTGAAGAGAACCTATCCATCCTTGAATCATCAGCCTCGTCTGAGACAAGAGTGAAGGGCTATCTACTTCCGGATGATGATCCATTGTTCTTCAACGCTGTTGGACAGATGAGGAAGTTGTATAAAGACCTATCTGCACACATCAAACCGAGTCGAAACAAGGCCCTTTAATCAACCGCGTTAGCTCGATTCGGAACCGAGCAATGTGTTATCTCGAGGAGGAATCCAGAATCATCCACGAAGAGTCACGCAACGAGGAAACCGAACAGAAACCAGAGGTTGTACAAGAGACTGCAGAGGACGCTCCAAAAGAGGATGCAACAGAAGATGCAGATCAATCCACTGAACCTCGTGAAGACCAGCCTGCTGTTGAGGAACCCAAATTTGAGTACTCTGAGAATGTTTTGGCCAACATTAGTAAAATAACGTTTGAGTTGATCACAGGAGGACATGAAATCGAATGTTGCGAGGTTTACACGGTCACAAGGCGGAAAGTTCTTGGGGAGACATTGAAGAATCTTGGGTACGAGAAGATTAGTATAGATGATGCACAAAAGATGCCATAGGAATCATTGGAAGGGGACATCCCTCCATGGATTAGGACCTTCAAACAATGTGCCAATGTGCACTTGTCCGCCAAGCGTAAGCTTGTTCAAATCATCTTCTCCAATTATCCGTCTTTATCCGATAGCATCATCACCAACCTTGCACGTTGCCTGTTCCTTCAATTCCTCAGTTTCCCTGAAGCGGTTTCGTTTTGCAAGCTTACCCCCGAGAAACTATTCAAGTTTCTCGACATGTACGAGGCCTTGCGCGATAATCTTTCCCCCATTGATAGTGTAGCTCAAGACTGAAATCACATCATGTCGTTGTAGGATCGGAGAGGCTGCGATTTGTATTTTCTGCGATCTCGAGAACTCAATCAAGTCTGATACAGGGAAAACGCCAGTTGCTGGTGGGGGCAGTTCACCCTTTGACACGCTACATCATGAATTATCTCAAGTATGCATGTGAGTATAAGGATACGATAGAGCAAGTTTTCAAAGACCATTCCAAGATTGAAAGAGCGGATTCGACGAGCAGGCCTCGGAATTACGTAAGCAGATCAGAGAAGTACAAGAAAAACGATGCAGGAGAAGATCGGTCCCCGTTTCAAGAACAATTTATGAGAATCATGGATTTGTTGGATCAGGCCATCGAGGCAAAGTCAAGTCTCTACAAGGATGTTTCCTTGAGCTCCATTTTCATGATGAACAATGGACGTTACATGTTGCAGAAGATCAAAGGAACACCCGAGCTCTATGAAGTGGTAGGTGACAACTGGTGCCGCAGTCGGTCCTTCGACGTTCGAAACTACCACAAGAGCTACCAACGAGTGACGTGGACCAAGCTTTTGGGTTGTATAAGCAACCAGGGACTAACCGTGCGAGGCAAGGTAGTGAAACCGGTGCTTAAAGAGAAATTCAAGATGTTCAACACCACGTTCGAGGAAATACACCGGACACAGAGCATGTGGGTGGTGTACGACAAGCAACTTCAATCTGAGCTGCAGATTTCGATAGCATCGGTGGTGATACCGGCTTACTGGTCATTCCTGGGAAGATACTCCGGGTACTTGGATCCCGGAAGACAAGCAGAGAAGTACATCAAGTTCCAGCCTGAGGATATAGAGACTTACATTGATGAACTGTTTGATGGGAGAAAAAACTAATTAATCTCAACAACTCAAATGAATGAAAAGAAATTAAATAGTTTTTAGCCTTGACCTTCTGTACCAAATATTGGTTAGGTTTTTCTTTGTTTTTTATAATTAGTATAGAATTAGTTTGCTTAATTTGTTCTGTATTTCTTCCATAATCTGTGAAGCTGCTGTTTCTGCCTTTTGTACGTATATGTATATGTGTGTGTATGTGTATGTGCAGATGTAGACTTTCACTTGCATATAAAGAATCAAATACAGCATATAACATTAAATTTTTAATTCAAAGATACATAATTTGTGAGGAATACAAGTTCAAATTGATCATGTGAATCCTCCAGCTCTCGATATATATAAATATATATATGTATAACACAAACACAACATTTATTAATTAAATTCTGCAAATCAATCTTTCTTGTTTTGATCTAAATCTTCATCTGTTCTTGGAACACCTTCATGGCAGAAGCTGGCAATCCCAGAAGAACATTTATGCTTTTCCTCTCTTTGCCATGAGATAGGAACAAGATCACTTCCTTCTCTGGCAAGGCAACCGGCCCCGATAGAACCGGCTCTCCCCATCCGAAATCTGTAGTGTGGAAAGATAGCCTAGACCATGTGGTGATCAGCAGGGTCGATGACAAAGACGGCCTAGCTCTTGTGGCCTCGAAGTAATCGATGGCCGACCTCATGTAATCATCTGTAACCATCTTGATTGCGTCCTGGATCAGCCCTACAGTATGTGAAAATGGATTCTCCAATAACTCACCTGCTTCACATATGGAATTTGTCAATACAATGCCGTTTCCGAAGTACCCTTTCGGTAGAGGCGGGTTGAATTTAGGCCTGCCGTCGACGGCGAAGAGAAGCTTCGTTTGTTGGTCGGGCAGCATGTTAAGTGCCTTGGTTCGAGCCCTCCACACGAACGCCGCAAGTGCTTCGAACGTAGTACATTTTTCGAGAACCCCGTTTTTGATAGCGTCCTTCTTTAGTTTCTCGAGCTTCTCGGGCTCGAAACAGAACGATCTATAGAGCATTTTGTCTTTGTAAAGCTCATCAGTGCTGGACTTGTCCTCTATCTCAGCGAATTCCCGATGCAGGTACTCTATCTTCGGCGGGCTTCGAGCTTTCAAAATGGCTCTGTCGGAGAACGGAGGAATAGTAAGCGGCAAACCTCGGGCTCTTTCGCCCCATGAATTGACAAACTCCATAGCACCAATGCCATCAAACATGCAATGGTTCATGCACAGGCCAAGCACAAATCCCCCGCATTGAAATTTGGTCACCTGAATTAATAATTCACATACATATAGGGAATTATTCAATGTTGAGGGCAAAGTACAATATATTAGACTTGTAATTCAACATACCTGAGCCACTAGAAGTGGCATATCTAGTATGCTTTGAGCACCAGGAATGTCATAAACCAGCTTTCTAAGAGTATCGGAATCGGGCTTCGTTATGTCACCAATCTCCTCCATCTTACAATTCGCTTCAGCTTCGACAAATACCGCCCCTTCTCCGGTGCAGTCAACGATCAGTTTACCCTCCGAACTGATCATTAGCCGCCCGGCAAGGGGATAGTAATGAGAAAGAACCTTTCTCAATGCATCCCTGATCACTTGAGCAGCATTTTCATTCCCCTTCTCCTCTGACTTAAAGCAATATATAGTCCGAACAATCACGGCGATGTTTTGGTCGAGATTGGACAGAAAGTACAGACCCTTTTCGGTGTTTTCAGCCGGAGAAACCAGAGTCGGCTCACCTTGCTTCACACTAAGCTGAGACACTTTGCCATTGGAATTCTCCATTATAACACAACCTTCAATAGTTTCTGCACCCTAAATCACACAAATAAGAACTGGTCAGACCGTATACACATAATAACCTGAGAAACAAAACTAATACCATATGTAATGAATATGAATGAAGAATCGTTTTGATTCTGAGGAAACAAACCATGTGAAAAAGCTGAAAGTTGCAGAGGAAACTGAAGAAAAGTGTTGCAGTAACAAAAAAAAAAACTTGAAAACTAGGGAAACAACGCTTGCAGTAGCTCGATGTCCGTCACAAATGTGCAATGGTGTGATCGAATATAAAGGGAAAGTTTAGGGCCCGAAGTGAAAATGACATGAAAGGGCATGTGGCTATGTTTGATTGGAGTAGGCACGGCTGAAAGTAATGATAATGAATCGTAAAAGTGTATGTTTTTCAGCCTGAAGAAGATTTGATTTTTGGTCCGTATGGGTTGGGGTTGGCCACTGGTCGAGGGGCCTACGGTGGAGCCTGTCTACTTTGACCGGGATTTGGTTGGTGTGGTTGGCATCCCAATTTTTATTCCTCTATTTCTTCTTCTTTTGCACATAATTCTTTCTTATTAATTACTCAAAAATTGTTTTTTAAAACATAAACATGGATGTTGTCTACGAGATTTAGCATCTAATTCTGCTAGGAATATAAATCATCGGTCTCTTTTCAGTGCCTCTATTTATGCCTCACACTAAAAGTTAAGTTTAAGGTTTAAGGTTTAAAGTTGAAGTTTAAGATTATGGTTTAAGGAATTAGGGGTATGATGTATTTTTAAGGTTTAAGGTTTTTTATTTATAATTTAAGGTTTAGAATTTAATTTTTTAGTGTTGGCGTAAAAATGACGCCAAAAAGAAGCTGAGGATCTTTTTTGTTAGACTAATTGGTGGTTGATATTTTTTGGATAATTTTTTATGTATAAGTTACACGATTTAAAATTGTTGACTTTTTAAGATCAAATTGAGTTGGATCGGATTAAATTTTTTATTCGATCCAAATTGACGTAACTAAAACCTAATATCAATCAAAACTAAAATAATATCCTTTTTCATTACACCACAAAATATCAAGCCTCCAAAATGTCTTTAAAAACAAAGGGTTGCTTAAAATATACGTTATCTTGACGGATTCGTTGTCTACTTCAATAGAAGTTGCCAAACGAAAGATGGCTAATTTGTGACTAACATATTGTTGGGTGGCACTAATTTATTAGCTTGATCAAGCTTTTTCTCAAAACGGGTCATGTAAGTAACCAAATCATAGTTGAAGTGGTTAAATTATTGTTCGTTGGCATCATAAATAAGGACCCGAATCGAATCCTATATCTCTCATCCCTTTCCAGAGACGATTTATTCAGACTTTGTCCCTCATTTTTATGATTATCTATACTTTGCTCCCAAGTCTGATTGTTGGCTCCGTCCCTGTCCCTTCCCCGAATATGCAATGATAAAGAAAAAGAATCTTCCGATAGAAACATAAACTTCAAGAAGAACTCTTTCTATTTGGATATGGATACCATGAATTTTGAATTAAATAATATCAAATTTTGAATGCTACAACGCACACATGTAGTGTAAGATTGTAGAAGCATGGCAAGAGAGAGCATAAGTTGCAGACATCAATTATCAAGTCCCAAACTTCTGTAGTATTGTAGACATCAATTATCATTTCAATTTACCAACAGCAATTCTTCTGTAGGATAAGATCAAGTCCCGAACTTCAGCTAAAGAAGTGTAAGATGTGCGGTATCATTCAACAGTTTTATCTGCCAACCGGTTTTCCACGAATGTTGCAGCACGGTCACAGAAGAGTCTTCTATGCAGATCTTATGTGACATTACGGGGCTGCACTCGAGGAGGCCGGTGATGAGGCATTTAATCGGCAGGGAATGAGTGAAAACGCCAACACAAGAGGAGGCCAAGGAGGTTTTTGTGGAGGGGAAAGAGGAATTCCGGACATGTAAGTCATGAAGGCTAGGGTGATTATTGGCTACCTTAGGAGACATTTCATCATCAGCATCGTGTTCAATGATATTCGACACGGTCTTTAGCCTGCTCTTCCCAGACTTCTTCTTTGGTAGCCCGTGAACTGAGTTGTTTACGGCACGGGTGTTGGGGTTTGTAAACCCTCGAGTCTCATTTTGTCGTAAGAAACAATCAGATCTCAACTTATCAGGAAGACAGAGGACTTTCCCATTCAAGAATTGAACCATTCGAAATTCCAGTTGCCTGAGAGATTCTCCGGAAGGTGCAGCAAAATCAGGTTGGTATCTTTCCATTAGGCTCAAAATGTCAGTTGTATATATTTCCGATCGAATGCACCCCTCCCAGTGCCCCATATTCAGATCCATAAGTGCATCAGTAGGTTGTATCTGTGCCTCTGCAAAATTCATCTCCTGCATGATTTTAAAGGGTAGGAAAAGTAAGTCTATCTAAGTGGGAAAATGCATGAATCTCACCTCATATCATCATGCATAAATTTATGACATGCATGAGAACATATGTGCATTTGCGGTCATGAACTCGATCATTATTAACTTTGCATACATCACTAGTTGTTAGCACAATGAATCCGTTCCTAGCACATAACCTCAGCCCGTCGTTTGATCATTGCAAACGATATTTTGACAGGCATCACATGTACAATATCATATACTACCTTCTTCAACAAGTCCTTGTACAATATCGTATACTCAGTTTAAAGACCATATAGCAAATTTTAAATGCCGCATTTCGCTGAGATGTATGCGTCTCTTCCCATATGCAGCCAAGCCTTGAAAATCAACACCCTATTTCCTTTTCCTTATTGTTAGGCTCTCAAATTGGAAGAAAGGGAATACAAAAGGAAAACACAAATAAAACAAAGATAAAAGACAGAATAAACTATGCTGATGCTAAATACTAATATCAAAATATGTACTTCAACCAATCATGCAGCTGTAAAAACTCTCAGCAAACTCCAAACAAGTGTTACAGGTCAGTGTAAAACAACATAGAACCAAACTACCATAGCAATCACAATTCGAAGATTCATCTCTTAGCTTAACATGCTGGTAGGGATGGACCGAGAGGTGCTAGAGGCACAGTCGGACCCCATAAAATTTTAAATTCTCATATAGTTTATGTATTTTATATCGATGATCTTTGTTTGAACCCCTAAAATTTTGTAATTCCAAGTCTCCAAATTTCTAATATAACTTCCTTACAGGATGCATCATCTGACATAAGATTCTGCGTCCGTTCCTACATGCAGTCACTTGATAGATAACCCAGAGTTGTAGCAGGACCAATTTCTCAATCTGCTCAAAGGGTGTTTAAGAAACTAACAATTAAAGCTCAAAAGTATTCTTCCAATTAACAATTCTATAGCCCATTCATGTCTCAATTTCCCTTATTCTTTTAAGAAGAATGAATTAAAAAGAGAGGGTTTTTACTTTACCTGACAAACACAAAGAGCCATGGATCTAGCCCGATCCAACGGAGAGCAATAGACGGCATTAAACCTGACCCCAAGAGAATTCAAGAACACAGCCAATGCCCAGGCTTGCCGTTTCCCGTTAGAGGTCAAGGCGGCAGCGTCGTATCTACCACCCACAATATCAGGCCTCAAATTCAACTCACACTCGCCGTGGCTGATCAAGTAAACCTCAATCACCATGCGATCGTCATCGGAAGAGGAGCTGCGGGTGGAAACCGGAGGAGGTGGCGGGGCTAACGCAATGTAAGAGTCCCACGCTTTGGCTGAAGGACTCATCCTGGGTGTGCCGAATGAAGATCGCTGGGGAGAGAGCGGGGATGCCGATGCATGGCAGGGTGACATTTCGGGTTCTTGTTCCGGCACTTTCTTGACCAAGATGTTGTTCTGGAGTTCCCTGGTGTTGGGTCTTTCTCCATTGTTGTCTTCTTCTTCTTCCTCGTCGTCTTCGTCTTGGCTTTCTTCTTGTTCGACTACGTGTATGGATTCGGTGGAGCCCATTCTTGAGTTGGTTGTAATGATCTGAGATGGAAAGAGAAGATGAAATGGAGAGTGTTGTGTGGGGGCTGAAACAAATGCATTTTGGTTTGGGTATGCATGAATACGTTAGAATTAAAAAAAAAGACAAATTCTGATATTAGTCCCTGTATATTTAAATTATAAATTTAGTACTTATATTTGGTGATTCACAATCCTTGTAAAATTCAATCATGATTCAAATGATAGTTGTTAAATTTGTTAAATAAAATTTACTATTAATTTTTTTATGGAAAAATAATAGTAAATTTAGTTCATGTTCTTAAAGCTGACAAAACATACCTAAACCCAAAAGTTGGTTTGTGTTGATTCAAGCCTAACAATTGGAGTTCAAGAAAATTCAAATCTAAGAAAGTCTGAGCTCGAAAAACCTTAGTATGAGAAAGACCAATTTGAGATATGAAAAATAGGTTCTCAAAATATGCATTTTTTTAAACTTTAAGTTTTTAAAGTATTTTTTTTAAATAGGTGCTTAAAGTTTCAAAAGCTATAATTTTAGGCGCCTGACCGTTAATGGGTGTTAAAAAAAATTAACGAATCAATGCTTGACATGCGGCATATTTAATTTATTTTTAATTTTTAAGAAAAATACCCAAAAGTTTCTATTTTTCAAAAAATCCTGAAATTTAAAAATTTTATAAAATACTCCCCAAATCCCTAAAATTACCCAAATCCAAACCCCCAAATCGCTGCCGCTTTAGCTGCTGATCGCCGCCCCTGAGCAGACCGGTTTAGTAGTCGGAACAGGGCGGTCATTTCTCCCAACACAGCGTCGTCAGAATCGGCAAACGGCGTGCCAGTCGAACGTTAATTTAGCGTTCGACGTTTGACGTTCGGCTGCACGCCATTCGATGTTTTCGGAAATGTCGTATTAGGGAAATGACCGCCTTGGTCCGGCGACCAAACTGGTGTGCTTTGGGCGGCGAAAGCGGCATCGATTTAGGGGTTTGGGTAATTTTAGGGATTTGGGGATTGTTTCGTAAAAATTATAAAATTTTAGGATTCTTAAAGAACTATTTTTTTTATTTTTTATTTTGAAAAAAATAAATTAAATATGCCACATGTCAAGCATTGATTGGTTAAAAAAATTTAACACCATTAACTGTCAGACATCTAAAATTATAACTTTTAAAACTTTGGGCACCTATTTTTACAAAAAAAAATATATAATTTGTTCAAGGTAGATTTATCCACCCGAAATTTGGGAGAGTTGGACAAAAATATTAGGTCAAAATGGGCTTGGATAAAAGATTAGGCCCATTAAAAATATAATTTGGAGTTGGGCTATGATATTCAAGGCTTGAGCCCGACATGTTTTCTAAGATTTTAATATTTTTATTTTTTATATATTATAGAATTTATATCACATAAAAATTAAATTTATAATTTTATATAATATTATAATCCAAAACATTAAAAAATATTAAATTGTAAGTAAAAATAAATTTAATAAAAGAGGGTCAAATTATTTTAAATTATAGTTAAAATGAAGACCAAATTTATAGGATTTGTAAATATTGAATGTTAAATTTATTTATTGAATTATGAATTAAGATTAAACTGATAGAATATATAATTTTAGAGACAAAATTATTGTTATACAGGACACATTAACACTCAGTGGCCAAAAAAATAACATTAGTGATTAAAATAAAATAAAAAAACGTAACATTAGTGACCATTCATGTAGAAAAATAGTTTAGAGATTAAAACAGAAACATGTCAATAATTGGGTGACTTCTGTCGTAGTTTACCCAAATAATTTCTACCTATTTTTTGCTTCTTTTTTTTAACAAAAGCTAGAACCATTCATTCAACACAAACAAACATACAAACATAAAACAAGAACATATAAACAAGAGAAGGGGAAGAACATGAGACACATGAAACAACAAGAAAAACAAAGACAGAGACAACCAGAGAATCTAAGCAGCAGAAAAACATAGCAGAAAACAGAGCATGCAACACAAAACATGGGGGAAAACACATTAGCATAGAGGAAGAGCAAATGCCCCAACACAAAGGGAAAACAAGATACGACAAGAGGAACGAAAATCACCAAACCATCTATTAATCTTGAACTTGCATAGACGCTTCTGTTGGCACAAAAAGATGAAAACATTAAAGGTAATGCAGCAATAAATCCTACTGAATCATCGCGTCTGAAAAGAAATCGCCGATGAACTAACAGAGGGCAAAAGAGAAAGCAAAGACCAATCATTCATCAAAGAGGAAGACGAAAAACAAGATCATTGACGAAGAAGCCCAGTAGAACCAGAGGCATGACATTAAAACCATTTCGTCCGCAATTCACTTCCCGCACAAAAACGAGCTCGATTTGAGCTCTAGACACTCGAAAAAGGACTTCACAGCGACGTGTCAAAAGAAGATCGAAACACCACGAGCCAAGGCAAGGAGGAATTGTAGAAAAAAAACAAGGCGAGGCAGAGAGAGGATAAGGATGAAGAGAAGTGAAGGAAAAAAAGGCAGAGACGAAATTAAAATTTAAGATTAGAGGGTAAAATATAAATATTTAAAAGTGATGGACAAATTTATAAATAAATTAACTTTTAAAAAATATATATAAAGGACAAAAGAAAAAAAAAATCTTGGGGTGAGCTTCCTTCCGTCCCTAAAAACGGAAACGAGGGGTAGTTGTCGTTTAAATCAGGCAAATTACACGTTGTGCATCCATATCAATAATTCCTGGGTATCGGAAACGGCTAATATATGCATAAATTCTTCTTAAAAAAAAGGATTTCTTGGCTGTGCAAAAGTCCCTGTGTATCTCTGGCTCCGTCGCATATCTTCTTCTCTTCTCAGGCAAATTACACGTTGCTGTTTCGCTTACTCCCTTATTTCTCTCTTTCCTTTTCAACAGCGGTTTTCATATATTTTTCGTCTTCCCGGGGTATTATTGTCTTTCAGGTATTGCATCTTCCCTTTGTTCATTGAAAAGCCTTTTTTTTTCTTTACTTGTCCATATTTTAACTCTCTTTTTTCAATTCCTTAGAATTTGGATTTAAGTTTGATACTTTTGTATACCCTTTTGTTCTTTGTGCTGAATTAATTGTGGGTTTTATCTGCAAGTGAAGCAACGTTGGTTACACTCAGTCTTTTAATAGGAAGTTTCTTCTTGTTCATATGCCTGTAATTTTATGCGTTTCTTTGTTCTCATTTCTTTTCTGGGTTTGGGATTAACGAGTTCTTGAAGTGAATTAGAAGTGTGCTCTCTGTGGTGGTGTAATTCAGTCGATTCAAGGGAATGAAATGCATTCTGGCGCAACGTTCGCTGGTAAATGTGCTTGATTCTTGTGCTTGAAATTATTGGAAATGTGTTGAAATCTCAAAACCAATGCCTAATTTTAAATGATGAACACAAGGAATGTAAAGCTTGATGAATAACCAATGATTTTACGGGATTTGTATTTCTTTTTTATAATGTTTTTGAAGTTTCTAAAATTTTAAAATTTCTTTTGGAATTTTTTAATACAAAGCATTGAAGTACTCAAAACCGATATCGTCAAATGCCAATTGCAACTTCCTTTGGATTGTTGAAGGAGGCCTTCTGCCATCCAAAGCTGGACCAATTGCTCCCTTTGGATACTAAAATTCTTAGGAAATATGGATCAATTGCTTCTTTTCATTTGAATTATTGGCAATCAATAACCTAAAGCTGCAATAATAGTGTAAAAGGATGTATTTTTTCTGTTTTAGTTTTTGTTCTCTCTTACTAAACATGCTTAAGTTTAGTTTAATGAAATAAAACAGGGTTCATCATCTACTCTACTGCAATTTTAGGGAGAAGAAACAGAGAGAAGATGTTGGGAGTATGGTTCGGTACTTTTCGACAAAACACAAACCAAAATGAAGCCAATCGAGCTGACAATGCCGCCAGAGCAAACGCAAACCATAACCAGAGTCATCTTTGACATCTCAAGGAGCATGGCCCCCTCACTATTGGTGATACTTGGGAACGAGTCAAGGTACGTTTTCTTTAATTCATAATCGACACAAAATTAAATGTTCCATGCATTATTGTCTTTTAACAAATGCAATTGCAGAGTTAGAACTTTGTAATGTAGGTTTATAGGTGGTGTATTAACCGTTGTATGATCGTGATTCGTGGCGTTTTGCTGGCCTGTGAGTTTTGACATAATGAAGCAAAAATGTTGTATGAGTTCAGCAGGTTGGATTGAGAGGACTTACAGGCAAGAGGCATATGAAGATTGTGCTGAGATGGATGAGAGAGAGACAGAAGATTAGGCTCATATGCAACCATGTGGGATCTCACAAAACAATTCCTGTATACAACTTGGTTCACTAAGCCCAACATCAGGCAGGCAAGAAATGTCAATAATTCCTCAGCTTCAACAACTTGTTTGCCTCTCAATACTTCTTCAACTCCAAAGTCGTCTTGAGGTCAAGTTTCTTGCTCTGCAATACTACAGGCTAAGGACTTTTACTATGTAACTAATGTAATGTTGTAGAAACTTTACTGTACTGTGAAATAGAATTGGTTTATTCTCTTCTTCCAATATAATTCCATTTTTCATGTTCAAATTCCAAGTTCAAGTATCATTTCTTTACTTGTCATTGCCATAGAGATTGCTCTATGCAGGCTGCTAATATTCTGGAATCAATTTTAAATTGAATTCTCATTGTCATCAAGTCCGTTGCTGTTTTCTACTGGGGTTTCTTATTGAAATGCCCATGAAAACATTAGAACATGTGAAACGCCCAACATGACTGAAAATGTGATTGAATTCTGTGAAAAGGGAGAATTAGAAGCATGTAATTCATAGCTCCAAGTAGCTTACCTTCAATTCTATGAAATTGGTAATTGGAACAATATGCAGAGCCTTTGAGGATGGTGAAGAAAGGCGATCAAAACTTAATTTTAGAACAGGTACAATCCCTTCATTATTTTCTAAAGAACCCTAAAGAGAACTATCTCTGAGTGGCACCCACTCATTTCTATCCCTTTTGTTGCGCATTGTTCCTCCTATAACCATTGCTACCAGTGGCACACCTCCACATCTATGAGCAATATCCCTTTCAGTAGCTTCCAATTGTTGAGATAGCCATAGGGAAGAGTATCCAATACATGCATGCAGATAGCGTATGTCGAAGAAATTTGGCCAAAAATAACCGTAAAGTGTAAGTAATTTCCAAAACACTTTCAAACATCTATGTTCCGTAAAATAAAAAGTCAACGACTTCATCTCACAAAATAAAATAAAAAATCTACAACACTACCCGAAAAAATTCCCGCAAAGATAGATGAATTGTTTAGCGATGAAGACAATTTCTTACAGTTTAAATCATGGAAGAAAAGTACAAAATTTAAGAATTTTATCATGGTTTTATATGGCCTATAACTCTTTCTAAAAATTATTTTTCTTATATGTAGGAAAAGGCATTTCACCCGAGCCGATCGATTTTTTTTTTTAAAAAAAAAACAGGTTCGTGTCAGGTTTTCATTAAAAGTAAGGTTGGATTCAGGTATACGGTGAAAAATATCTGATTCGACCTATGATTAATAGTGTAATTTTTTTATATTTTTAGAAATATTTACAATAATACCCATATTTATAGTTTTTATATGTTTAAGTCCTTAAAATTGATTTGTTTATACTTAGGTCCTTAAAATTGAATATTTTATATAGATATGTCAAATCAAGTTCGGATTGAAATATATAATTATTAGGTCGAATTAAATTTTTTAAAGTTTACGTCGAATTTAAGTTGGCCAAAAACTCGACTCGTGCTCATCCGTATGCTTAACAGACCAAAGAGACATATTAAGTGAATTTATGAGTGGTTATAGAAATTACACCTTACCCTCCTCTCTGTTTTCATTCTTTTCATTTGTTTTAGTCATATACTTTTCTTTTCTTTTTTTGTGATTGTTCTGATATTCTCCCTGATCAACTCAATAAGAATTATCGACTCTCATTATTTACCCATTCTATTAATTTTATCAAATTTTAATTAAAAATATTAAATATAATATATAATATATCATCCATTCAATTCATTTTTAACCCCTGACAATATATGAAATACCATTTTTACTAAACTTAAAAAAATACGTGTCATCAATCCAATCCCTATGCCGTTTACCTTTAAATCCAAAAGTCAGCCGTATCCAAAATACCTAATAATCTAGCTCAAGCTACTTCACTACTAGGCTAATAGCCAAGCCGAAACATCAACTAGGAATATAATAATTTTAATTAATTAATTGATCATTTATTTATTTTTGAATATATTAATTGATAATTTATTAAATGACAAAGAAGAATCAAATGTATATTATATATATGTATAAAACGACAACTGTTTGCACATTTTGTGAAGTTTTAAATACCATTAAATATCAAACCATCAATTTTCATTTTTACAAAAAAAAGAAAAATAATAAAACGTGATAAAGATATTCAACGTAGAAGCTGCCTGACCATTAAATGACACCCCTCCACTTCCTTTTTATTATTTTTTTTTAATTTTGTGAGCGAAAAATAATTAAAACGAGATCAACGTAGAATAAATTTCATAAAAGAGGAAATTTAATGTAATTTAATATTGATTGTTATCTTCATGGATAAGAGAAAAAAATTACTGTAAAATAGAGATTACAAAAGTTTAACCATTCGCTAATATCCCTTTTATTTCTTTAATGCGTATTGCCGGGTCAAAGGTATTATTGATGTTCTCTAGTGCGGATACGATTCGGATAATTTTTGAAAATATTGTTCTGTATAAATGGTTTTTTAAGGTTTCGAATTGGGATCCTGCTAGTGATTGGGGGGAATCGGCGAGTGTGGTTGTCGATTTGTGTTTTGCCAATGCATGTACGGTCGCGTGGAACTTTCGATAATATCGCTTCAAAGTGGGGAGTATTGATTTGATACAATGCAACAGTTTTGGAACTTAATTCTTTTGAACGGGGGCATATACTGATTGAAACTGAGCATATTGATGAGGTGATACGAGTGGCTGTGTGTGTGGATCGCCAGTAGGCTTTATTAAGGGAGGCTCGATTGACAGTTGAGTTGGGAAGTTCTAAGGGCGTCGACTGTTGGGAATGAAGAGGCGATTATAAAGGACATTGCTTATTTATTAGATAAAGGGAAAAGCGAGGAGCAATGAGAGGTCATGGAGGTGTTGTCGTGGAACGTGCGGGGACTGGGTTCATTGGCGAATAAGAGAGCAGTGCGTAAATTATGCGGCAACACCAGTGTGAGGTGGCGTTTATACAAGAAACAAAAATGGAGATTATTACAGAGGCAGTTGTTCGGAGGATATGACATTCAGATGGTTTTGAGTTTTTGTTCGCGTCGGTAGTCGAACTTTCGGGAGGTGTGCTAGCGATTTGGGAGAAGAGTCGATTCCAAGTGGAATCTTCGATAGTGGATGTGAATTTTGTAGCGATTTGGGGGGTCTTAGATCATTGAAGCATGGTATGTGATGCGGATGGTCAAGTATTAGCTTTATTTTCGGGTCCGTTGGAAGTGATGAAATCTAATAAGGCTGAAGTTCGCATTATAGCATGTGCGCTTGATATGATGGTTCATTCAGCATGGGTTTCGGCATCTTCGATTGTTATTGAATCAGATTTCATGGTGACGGTGGCGTGGGTGATCCACGTTGAGCGTCGACTGTGACATTTGTAGCGATGTTTTAGGTAAATTGACGATGCTTATCGAATATTGCCTTGTGTGTGTTTTAACAACATCTTTAGTGAGGCAAATGAGATGGTTGATGCCGTGGCTAAGGGTGATGTGGAGCATATATCCTGGTTTCGTGTGATTATTTAGTTTGTCTCAATCCTTGCGTTGGAGTGGATCGGTTACTGGGAGGGCTAGCTGGGGTGGATAGTCTAGGGGTGGATTCCGTTTTGTTTCTTTGCAATGTTGGATAGGGTACTATTTTAGTGAGTATTTGGTTATGTTTTGGGTGTTTACTCCATTGTATCTTGGCTTGATTTTACTAACATGATGTACTATTTCCCTTCATTTAGGTATAAGAAGGTTTTTAATGTTGCATATATTAGTACTTTGTATGATTTTCATAATAAAATCATACTTGAGACAAAAAAAAGTTCAAACATCCGATAAAACCAAATACTTAAAACATGAAATTTGAAATAAATCTCGAGATTTATAATTCTAAAGGATTAAATTTGTCTAATAATTATCTCCTCCATAATTCTAAAGGTTAAAACATACTCAAAATTTATAAAGTCAAATTCTTACATAATTTAAATATTTACTTATTAAAATAACTTAATTCTCAAGTAATATTCAATTGCTGAATCTTAATTACCAATTAAATTTTTGATCAAAACATAACTTTTATCAAGAAGAAAATAGTGTAAATTGGGCCTAAAAATAATTTATAAAATAGATAATTCAATCTTATATTTATATTTATAATAATGTGTATAAAAGCATTAACGTGAGGATTTTTTTTTTCAAGTTAATAAATTTGGATTAAATGAATCCAAGTCTAATTAAATTTGATTTCATTTTACCAGCAAAACAAGACTTCATTAATTTGATAATTCTTTGAATTATTATTAATAATAAAATTCTAATTAAATTTGATCCTAAAATTTTAAAGTTTTCAAACACTTTATTTTGCCAGCAAAACAAGATTTCATTGGGGTCGCTTATGTAACTGGATAACTAGCACTGAAAACTGTCTTTACATCGGATGGTTTGGTGTTTTGATGATCCCTACCTTATTGACCGCAACTTCTGTATTTATTATCGCCTTTATTGCTGCTCCTCCAGTAGATATTGATGATATTCGTGAACCTGTTTCTGGATCTCTACTTTACGGAAACAATATTATTTCTGGTGCCATTATTCCTACTTCTGCAGCTATAGGTTTGCACTTTTACCCGATCTGGGAAGCATTTGATAATTCTTTGAACTATTATTAATGATAAAATTTAGATAAAGGTACCTTTATCCATGTATTAATTCTAAATTATTAATTTTTTTCCATACTTTGTATTCTCATCGATTTAGCCATTGCAGTTGTCTAAAATCAACAATGTTGTGATACCTTTTTAATTTCATCAATTTAGCCCTTGAACTCTTCAAATTACATCAATCTCACTATTTGATTGATGTTGACTAACATAATTGCTATCACCAGCCGCTCTTTATCATGTTTGACACCTTATCATTAAATAATTAACAACATCTAGGTTACCATGTCCACATGTTATTTTCTTTAATAATTCAATTCCTTCGATAAGAGTGTGACAATTCAGTTTTGATGACATGTGTAACGAGCCAGATTTCAAAATCTGAGGGTCAGTTTAACCTGTGTCGAGGGCCTTGGGTTTGGATCGTGAGTTGGGCCTTTGTGAACCCTTATGGGCTTGATTTTTTGGGTTTGGACATGTGCTGGGATGGAGAACGATGGACAGAGAGATAATTTTCACCTTGTTTTTGAAGGGGAAAGTATAGAGCCTTTATGTTCCTTACAGAAAAGTTGGATGATATCATCTTTTGACTCCCTTGTCTCTCTTCCTCAACTATTCCATTCCCCAACTTCCACACTCAAGCAAAGGTTAAATCTTTGAGTTTAGAAGTGTGACTCTCGGAATTTCAATTAAGGGTGTTGTAATCAGCTACCAAATATCTGCATTTTGAGGTAAGGATCATCAAGTTTGGTGAAAAATGAGTTTTTTTGGGGTTGAGAGTAAAGAACGGAAATAAAAGTTTTGATCATATTTCTTGTAGCGGAAATCTTCTTACAACATCTTTTAAGTTTCCAGCATCATTGTAACTCTTTTTACAACATCTCCTTGTAATGAAAGAAGTTGGAAATTCTTCCAAGGAGTAAGGGAAGAAGAAAACATGAAGCTTGGGCTAAGAGCTCCATTCTTAGTTGTAGAGTAAGGTTAGTACACTACTAACTCCTTTGTGTTCCTGAAAACCATACATTTGATTGCCTTGTTGCTTGGTTGATGTTTTGGTTACTTGAGACCTCTTTAATGACTAATTCTAAAATTGGTGTTAAAATGGTAGAAAACCATTTTAATCACCTTCCATAACTTGTAGGTTCATTTTGGGGTCTTACCTTTGGGTTTTGGAGGCATGAGAAGTGATTTACAAACTTCAAAAAATGAATTTTAGGTTCGAGTACAGATACAGGTTGAACATGTATCGATACCCTGTATTTTAACTGATGAACACATGCAATCCTTGAAGGGTGTAGCGATGTGCCTTTCTTTCGCTAAAAAACGGGATTCAAGGTGTTTAGGGGCTTTTCGGGTATTAAAATGTTTATTTCGTGGGGTTTTAGAAAAACCGTATTTTAATTCTAAAAATAGAGTCTCCACCAGCCACTTAGGTAGGCCGGACACCGTAAAACCAGAGATTTCAAAATGTTGGGTTCGTGAGTCGGTTACGGATGGGGAAGGATTAGCACCCCCACACCGCCCAAAATTGATACTTTAATAATTACTGCTTTATTAATATTAGACTTTTCGGATTAAAGTGACGATTAAATTAAAATTTGGTTATAAGTGCGAGTAAATTTTAAGGGCCCTGTTATCCGAGAGTAAAAGCCTAACTACTATCACTACGCCTGATACTGGCCCCGTTTACGCTTGGATAAAAGGGCACCGCATTGACAATTAATATATCTTGAGATGCAATCTTAGGAAGCAAAATATAAAACAAACAAATCACATTAACATGATAATTTAAGAGACATAAAAATATGAATATTACAAAATTTAAACAAAATAATTAAATGCATGAACATAATATATCACAATAGTAAAACTAAGTATGCACATAAACATAAAAAGAAAAACATGCTTTCCAAAATTAATTAATTAAATCTAACACGCCTAGATACATGAATACGATCCACAACCAAAACACATGCATGACATAAATAACATGATGCTAGATTAATAAAACATCAACACCATGATAATACAATTAAAACCTACATGTGGCATTTCTCCTTTTTTATGCACACATCACAATACAAAAAAACAATACATTGTGAAAAAAAATAAACTAACATATAACCTAAAGACAAAAGAGATGAAAACGGGTACGCACAAACATACATACTAACTAAACCGAAACATAGCACGAGACGAACATATATACAACATGAATAGATAAAATAAGACATGGAAACAAGATATACCATACTTTAATACATATGTTACAAAAACATAAATTAATCATGCTATAAAACATATACAAGCACCAAATGAATGACATGAACATGTTAAAATATGATAAAAATGACATAAATATCTAAACATGAAAGAGGACCGAATTGCATTAACAAAAAAACATAGGGCAAAAATTAAAAGAACAAAAGGCACATTTAAAGATCGAATTGTAAACTGGAATCAACTTGCGATGACCAAACTTGTAATAAACCCATGCGGCAAGATAGCTTTGAAAACATTGAAAACGCGGAATGACTAAGGTGGTAATTTCACCATTCAAACTCAGAATCTGTTTAATTTGGGGACCAGATTGAAATGTTTGAAAAAGAACGGGGGATTAATGTTGTAAATCTACCAAGGGGAAAGCCCGATTTGAAAAAAACAAAAATGCGGGATTCCTTAATGGGTAATTATACCATTTTAAAAAATTTGTTTATAAAAAACCCTAACCCGCCTCACATTTCCCTCTTTTTCATTTTTTTAGCCCTTAAGAGAGAAAACTCTCCCATTCTCTGTTTTTTCAGAAAACAATCCCCCTAAAAATCCAAAACCCTTCAACGCACGCGCGGGTGAGAACTGAAGGGCCCCCACGAGTGTGTCACACGCGCGCCAGCTGGATACGCTCCATTTGATCTGGGCCGTTGGATCAAAACTTGATCCAACGGCTAATGATGATGGCGGCTGCAAAGAATGAAAGGATATTAAGTCAGATTCTAGGGTTTTTAGCTAATAGGATTGGGTTGGCTCGGCTGAATGGGCCGTGTGTAATTAAGTTTGGGTTTGTAATATTTGGACATTGGGCCGAACATTTAATGACATTTGGGTTCTTATATTATAGATCTGTTTTTTTAATTGATAACTCATAATAATGTTAATAAAATGATAATAATAATAATATTAATAATAATTATGATAAACATATACATGCAATATATACATACATACTTGTAGTATATACATATGCGATATATAGATAATACACACAATGATAATATATGCACACACAATTCAAGCATATATCATATACACGTACAAACACAGATAATAAACATGCACAAATATACTATTAATGACATAATAAAATACAAGCAAGCAATACATACATAAGATAATACATGTACCACATACATATTAGTCACACGTACATAATAAACACACTCATTAATACTATATATGTATACATGCAATAATACATTAGTCATTAAACTAATATATTAACACAATATTTACAGACCAGATAAAATAAGTGATTATAGTTGCCCCTCCTTGCTTGTTCTTGTGAAACGAGAACAAAGCAATGACCAGAAGCACTCATTTTTATCCAACTTCCCTGTTTGTAGCTTTGGAAACACGTGTTCTTCTAGAACTCTCCGCTTTTCCTTGGCTGAATCTTCAGGTTCGTAAGTTCTTCTTATATAGAACTTCTTTACCTTCCAATCTCGGAGCTACAGGCTCCTCCTATATGGGGCATTTCGCTCTGAAGCCTCGAGTTATGAGTCCTTCCTATATAGAACTTTTCACTCTGAGACGATAGAGCTCGGAGTCCTTCCTTTATAGAACTCTTCGCCTTTGACGCTGGTTTCTCCTATATAAAACCTTCTGCATCACAGATGGATTCTTTCGACTATGAGTTCTTCTTATATAGAACTACTAGTCTTCAAACCTTGGAGCCACAAGTCCTTCTTATATAGAACTCTTAGCTTCTGAAATCTCGGAGCTATGGGTTATTCCTATATAGAACCTATCACTACGAGTGTTTGAAAATATAGACACTTCCTGTATAGAACCTTTATCTTCGCATTTGGGATTCACGCCAAAACGGCTACCGATCTTTCTGGACTCACGCTGCTATGGCTGCCGAACTTTCTTCAAATCTAAGGATTCACGCCAAAAATGACTACCGACCTTTCTGGACTCATGCTACTAAGGCTGCCGAATTTTCTTCAAATGATCACTTCCTTACCACGAAGTCGCAGATCACAAGTCATCGGCAATCTGCAGGTACCTATTTAAAATGGACAATATGTTGTAATAAATGATTTAGCATGCTCCTAATCCTAGGGATGCCTAACTATATGATGCATGAATATCAATATCTCTATGCGCATGCTTCCGCAATCAGTCAATCTCGCACTTCTAATTGCCTCATCTTTCTTTTCTTCTTCTGGCGACGGTACACACATCTCACTGTCGGGTTCAACCTTTTTAGCCTTTCTTTTCTGGCTCGGGGTTCTAAAGTGCCCTTTCGAGTTTTCACTTTAGAGAGGTTTTTTTAGGTGCCCTTACGATTTTTCACCTGGAAGATTTCTCTTGTTGTCTTGAATACTTTCTTAGATAAGTATGAATGGTATGTGACATTGATCATCTTGCTCTGATGCTCGAAGCCTTCTGCTCGTCATGCCTCAACATACATCATGTAGACAGTTGGAGGACAAAGTTAATATTATTTTCTAATCACCTGCATTTTCAGGGTTAGATCATAGTAATGCTCAGGAATCTTTTGCTTATCATAAGTCTATGTTAACTTGTTTGCATGATGTTTATGAAAACAATAAGAAGACAAGGAATAGAAGTTTCAAAAATGTGATTTTATTAACATTAATGATTTGGAACAGTTTTAAGATAGTCATGGCAAACATGAGGAAAAGGGAAAGCAAAACATGAAATGCAAAACCCCAAGTATCCACAGTATGAATGATGCGTGATCCTATCAACCAGAGTAGAATCTTTGCCTGGAGCTCATTCTTCTGATACCCGTGGGGATAACTCTACTTGTCGGAGGCCCACTCTCAAAATTTATTTGAGCCGCCCTTTATGAGTTTTCAACTCGGATCATTTCTTTGCTTCAAGACGCCTTCTTTTAGGTTTTCACCTTGAGCTCTCCGCGTTTTTTGGGATGAAACGTCTTTTTAGGTTTTCGTTTCATTTTTCTTCTTTTTCTTTATTTTTTCTTTTTTTTTCTTTTTTTTCTTTCTTCTTTTTTCTTTTTTAAACATAGTACTTCTTAACTGCATCAAAATTCACAGAATTTTTCAACTCTTCTCCGTCCATTTCAGTTAAGGTCAATGATCCCCCTGAAAAGGCCTTCTTGACAACATATGGCATTTCCCAGTTAGGCATCCACTTCCTTCTAGCATCTTTCTGAATTGGGAGGATCTTCTTAAGCACCAGATCTCTCTCTTGAAATTCTCTTAAGCGTACCTTCTTATCATATGCTCGCATCATTCGTTTCTGGTATATTTGACCAAGGCAGATGACCTTCAGCCTCTTTTCCTCCATAAGATTTAACTGGTCGAACCTGGCTTGCACCCACTCTGATTCTTCCAGTTTTACTTCATTCAGAACCCAAAGTGACGGAATCTCGACCTCAATAGGGAGTACTGCCTCAGTACCATACACCAAAGAATAAGGTGTTGCCCTTGTTGATGTGGGAATAGATGTCATGTAGGCGAACAGAGCAAATGGCAGCTTTTCATGCCAATCTTTATAGGTGTCAGTTGTCTTCGCAATAATGTCATTTATGTTCTTGTTTGTCGCTTCCACTGCCACATTCATCAATTTGTTGTTCAAATTGGAAGCATTGTCGGTGATGATCCTTTCCGGCAAACTGCATCGGTAAATGATCTCTTTCTTCAAGAATTTTCACACCGTTGTCCTTGTGATGTTGGCATAAGATGTTGCCTCTACCCATTTAGTGAAGTAATCGATGGCAGCCAAAGTAAAACGGTGCTCGTTGGAAGCTTTCGGATGAATCTGGCCAATGATATCCATGCCCCATGCTACAAAAGGCCACGACGAGTTCATAGTGTGTAACGGTAACGAAAGAGCGTGGATCTTGTCGGCATAAATTTGGCACTTGTGGTACTTCCTGGCGTAATCGATGTAGTCTCCCTCCATAGTCGACCAGAAATATTCATATCTCATAATTTTTTGGGCTATAGACAGACCATTGGCGTACATTCCACACAAACCATCATGCACTTCGGCCAAAATTTCTTTCGCCTCTTGGGCATCTACACATCTCAATAATGTCTGGTCATGGCTTCTTTTATACAGAATTTCCCCTTCGATAACATATCTTGCTGCCATTTTTCTGAGCGTTTTTTGGTTATTTTCATTTGCTCATTAATAAGTGTTCAAAAATACTATTTTTCTTACCCTTTTTACTCATATTATTGTTAGACTTAGGCTCATATTAGTTGCATAATTAGTCATTCATGCATTATTTCATGTTTCTTTCCATCGGTGAGCTTGATTATATAACTTGGTGATTTTTGTGGGAAAAAATGCTGCTTTGGTGTGTTTTTGTGTATGTGTGCAGAATCACTTGTCAAAGCAAGGCTAGAACCAGTTGCCAGGGCAATGCATGAAGGAGATGCCGAGCTAGTTGCCAGGGCAATTTTTGACAAAGAATAAGGTGATATGGTAGTCGAAATTGATGACAAGACAAGCCCAAGATGACGTGGAGCAAAGCTAAATCCCAAAGGAGTTTGATTTCCATGAAGAGGTTAAAGAGGAATTAAATCCCAAGAAGATAGGAGAAGTTCTAGAAGGAATATAAATATAATAAAGAATTATATTCTTTAAAGATAATTTAATTCCAACTTAACTTCCTCCTCAAAGAAAGACTTTGACCTAGCCCTATAAATTAGAGGCCATGCCGTCAACTCCAAGGGGAGAGAGAGGAGAGAATTTTCGACAAGCTTCAAGGGGGAGATATCGACTGCAAGGCTTCATCCATTCTTCATCTTTTTCTTTCCTTGTTCTATTAGGTTTATGCTAGGAATTCTTTGTCTTGTGTTTCTTTGGAACCTAGCAATGAACTAAATCTATTTGGCTAAGGTTATTGTGTTTTGTGGTTGTGAGAAACAATTGGATTTTGTTTAGGTAATATGAGTTTGCACTTTCTATTCAAGGTTTACTCACTCTTGGTTCTTATTCTTGTTTGCGAGTGAATTGGGAGAGGATCTCGTAACTTCATCTATTTATCTAATATCGGGAGAGTTAGATTCAAGAAACGAATGAGTATGATCTTTATTCAATCTATTGATGGTGAAGATTAATTTGGCTTAGGAATAAGTTAAGGATTTCAACGGCTAAGAGGAGCGCAAGATTGGTTGTTGTTCACCCTTGATTCACGCAGGGATGTATTATCAAGACATGCACAAATAGTTGCCCAACTAGTCGCCCAGGCAACCATCGATTAGTTGCCAAGGCAACCCCGTTGTGCAAGTTGCCACGGCAACTGAGTTGCCCTTGCACTCTTTTGCCAAGATGATCCAATCGGCTATTACTCATCAACTCATGATAACCTGACATATTCTCTCTCATTTAATTACATATTCTTTTACTTATTTGCTTTCTTAGTTTAGTTGTTAGTTAAACTCCCATAATCTTCTACTTGTGTTTTTACTTTTTACAGTGCAAGAGATTAGATTCTTGAAGTGGCATCAATCCCTGTAGAGACGATATCTTTTATACTATAACTTGCGACGTGTACACTTGCACAATTGCTGAGCACTTATTACGCACAACAAGTTTTTGGCGTCGTTGCCGGGGATTGGCAATAGCGACTTTGTTTTTATTTTCTTGCACTTTTTATTTTTCTTGTTTAAGATTCAAAGGGCTAACAAACTTTGGTTTTTGCATTGGTATATGACTAGGGCGAGACCGATTACACCAGAATATCCCTTTGATCCAGAAATCGAACGAACCTTGCAAAGACTTAGACGAAGGTTTAGAGTAGCAATGGCTAATCAAGACGGCAATATGAATCAAGATGTTCCAACAGGAGGAGGAGTGATTCTTGCACGAAACAGAACTATTCGAGACTATCTTGAAGAAGATCTTGATAGACTTAATCCAGGAGTTGTCACGCCTGAAATTAAAGCCGACCACTTTGAGTTGAAACCGGTGATGTTTAATATGATCAACACAATTGGTCAATTTGGCGGCTCAGCAACTGAAGATGAACGACAACATCTTAAATCTTTCCTCGAGATTTGTAACTCATTCAAAATACAAGGAGTCACCCCTGATATTTTACGACTAAGATTATTCCCCTATTCACTGAGGGATAGGGCGAAAGCATGGTTAAATAGTATTTTGCCGGATCAATAGGATCTTGGACCGATCTTTCTCGTGATTTTCTTGCTCAATTTAATCCTACAAATTTGACTGATAGGCTTTGTAACGAAATTACTTCTTTTCGGCAGGCAGATGATGAATCCATGTACGAGGCTTGGGAGCGATATAGAGAACTTCTACACAAATTCCCCCTACACGGATTCCCAATGTGGACACAAGTAACAATGTTTTACAACGCTGTGAATATACCAACAAGGATGATGTTAGATGCCTCGGCAAATGGCATACTCCTAGATAAGTCGTTGGAGGAAGCAATACAAATTCTAAACAGGCTTGCCAAGAATGATTATCAATTCCCTTCTGGTAGAAGAGGAGGAGTTAGACACCAAGCCACAATACATGAACTGGGATCATCAGACTCAATTTCAGCACAATTGGCCACTCTAACCAAGATGGTCCAGAACATGCAGAAACCAAACAACACACAAGAGATCAAGGTAATGGATTCCTTTTGTGAGTTATGTGGTGGTAACCATGATTCTTCTGAATGTATGCAGAATCCAACTTTTATATGGGGAATTACAACCGGAACAACAATATGATGTCCAATACATACAATCCAGCTTGGAAGAAGCACCTGAATTTTTCATGGAGTAATCCCAACAATGCTCTAAACCATAACAATCAGAATGCACAAGCATCGGGATTCCAGGAGAATATGCCACGACAACAGTTGCCGCAGCAACAACCGACAACATCTAGTTCTTTGGAAAACTCTCTCAATGCTTTTATGTTGAAAACTGAATCTTATATGGCTGAGAATAGTAACTTAATAAAAAGAACTGATACTTTTATTAACATGACCGAGATGAGATTGCAAAACCAAGAGGCGACAATCAAATCATTGGAAAATCAAGTCGGACAATTTGCTCAAAACCTAAATACTAGACCGCAAAGAGGTTTACCTAGCGATACTGAAGTCGCAAGAGGAACTGGCCATGAGCAATATAAGGCGATCACCACTAGAAGTGGCCAACAACTTAAAGAGGCTCAAGCTCGCTCATCAAACAAAACTCCACAAAAAGATCAAGACGAACTCAGCGGCAAAGCCTCAGATGCTGAACCAGGAATTGCTGCGGCAACCAGCGATAAGCATGCCCCGGCAATCGGTGATAAGCATGCCTCAGCAACCAACGATAGGCACGCCACGGCAACCCCAGTTGACAATGCCTCGACAACTCCAGTTGGCCCGACAATGCCATCAATCAGGTTTCAGACCAATGAAAGGATCAAAGATATCCGACTCCCACCACTATTCCGACAAAGGTTGAAGCGACAAAAGCAAGAATATCAATTCAAGAAGTTCCTTGATATCCTAAAGCAAGTCCACATCAACTTGCCATTGGTTGAAGCAATTGAACAAATACCGAACTATGTCAAGTTTCTTAAAGACATTGTGTCCAAGAGAACAAGGCTAGGAGAGTTTGAAACAGTTGCCGCAACAGAGGGATGCATGACCATGTTGCACAATCGCATGCCACCCAAGTTGAATGATCCCGATTTGAAAAGAACAAAAACACGAGACTCCTTAATGGGTAAGTATACCATTTTAAAAAAAAATTGTTTATAAAAAACCCTAACCGACCTCACATTTCCCTCTTTTTCATTTTTTTAGCCCTTAAGAGAGAAAACTCTTCCATTCTCTATTTTTTTAGAAAACAATCCCCCCAAAATCCAAAACCTTTCAAAGTCGCCGTGCTTAGTGGTCTCAGGCGAGGCTCGGCCTCAGCGGCCCCTCGAGCCTTCCCAGACCAGCACTTCCTGCCACCCAGATCACTCATTTAAACAAAAAACCTCTCTGAACACACTCTCCTTTTACCTGAAACCTTTGTTTTAAAACCAAAATAAACCTTCCCTGAAACGGCTTACCCCCGAGGGTTTATCGCCGGCAAGATTCGAACTGACTCAGGTAAAGAATTTTTTCTTTTTATTTTTTTGCTATATGGTTCTTGGTTTACGCATGCATGAGAAAAGAAAAAGAGGATTACCCTGAAACCTTATTTATTTTTGTTTGTATTTCAGAAACTGAAAAAAACTCTGATCATTCTAATTTTGTTTTTGAGTTATATATATGTCTCTGTGGCTTTTTCGTTTGGTAAACTAATACATAAGATATATTATTTTTGATCTGATTTTGTTCTGACGCCTCTTCATTTCTTTGTGTCTTTGGCATGCCCGGCCATGCTTGGTGGTTAGAGGACTGGTGCAAGGACGGTGTACGGCGGCAACCACATAGATTGGCATCTAGAAGACGAAAAGGCTATCTTGGCTAGAAATATTCTTGATCGTTGGATCAGATCTGATCCAACGGCTAAGATGGTTTGAAGATTGAACGGCCCAGATGCGATCTGCGGAAGCACTGGATTGGGTGAGAACTGAAGGCCCCCCTCGAGTATGTCACACATGCGCCAGCTAGATACGCTCCATTTGATCTGGGCCGTTGGATCAAAACTTGATCCAACGGCTAATGATGATGGCGGCTGCAAAGAATGAAAGGATATTAAGTCAGATTCTACGGTTTTTAGCTAATAGGATTGGGCTGGCTCGGCCGAATGGGCCGTGTGTATTTAAGTTTGGGTTTGTAATATTTGGACATTGGGCCGAACATTTAATGACATTTGGGTTCTTATATTATAGATCTATTTTTTTAATTGATAACTCATAATAATGTTAATAAAATGATAATAATAATATTAATAATAATTATGATAAACATATACTTGCAATATATACATACATACTTGTAGTATATACATATGCGATTTATAGATAATACACACAATGATAATATATGCACACGCAATTCAAGTATATATCATATACAGGTACAAACATATATAATACACATGCACAAATATACTATTAATGACATAATAAAATACAAGCAAGCAATACATACATAAGATAATACATGTACCACATACATATTAGTCACACGTACATAATAAACACACCTAATAATACTATATATGTATACATGCAATAATACATTAGTCATTAAACTAATATATTAACACAATATTTACAGACCGGATAAAAATGAGTGATTACAAAGGGTGTATCGATACACCTAAGGTGGGTATCAGTACCTCTTGTTTTATCAGAATTCCAGTAGCAAAAAAGTGTACATGTACGCTTGGGAGCATATAGATACCAAATGGGTATAAGTACACGGTCCCCGTGTACCGGTACGGGGTTGTTGATTAAACCCCTTTTCATGCAAAGCCTAGTATCAATACGTAGAGGGTGAGTATCGATACCCAAAGAGGCGTATCAATACTCATGGGTGAGTATCAATACTCACTAGGTATTTTGCCTGAAATTTATATTTTAAGTTTGAGAGGCTTATAATTCGAGGACTATGGCCCAATAGGCTCCTAATATGGTAAAATAAATAGTAAAACTATGAAACCAAGTTTTAAACTTCATATACGAGCATGATGTACAATTACTTGGTAAAGCCTTGGGTGACTTGTTTGTAATAGTAACAATAAGGATCATTGGTGGATAGAGTAATTGTTGTGTGCCACGTAAGGACACTTGTGTGGTAGAGTCACCTTGGTTGATGGGATCTGGATACCCAGATAGCCTGTTGCAATACCATGAGATGTGATTTCAAATGTATGTTCTCGAGGTTGTGTGCCACTGGGCCTCATCCGATGATACTCGATGAGAGATTCCGAGTACGAGTATACGTTTTCGATGTTGTATGACACTGGGCGAGTGTATGTTCCCGAGGCTGTGTGACACCGGGCCTCACTCTAAGTTCGTTTGGTATGATGCATATATGTTTTGTGAGATTAATGCATCTTGTTGTTGCTATGTGTTTAGGCAGCTAGAGGTAGCGCCCATGTTATTATATTACCATGATATTCATCTTTAGCTAGAGCTTCGCTAGCTCAGCATTCAAAATTATTGTTTTTGTTCGCAAGTTAGTAGGTTGAAGTGCATCGTTAGAGCACCATCGAAGTAGGACTTCAGCATCGACTTGTTTCGAGTATAGTACTTAGATTATTGGACTATGTATTTGTAGGACCATCTGTTGTATTGTAACTCTATTTTCGAATTCATATCGCGAATCAAATGCTTTCTATTATGTATTTTAAATAGAGCTCTCATGTAACATTTTCAAATACTTAATTATGTTGAAATATTTAAACTTGATGGATTTTATAAAAATGAATGTGTTTGGGCTAAACTAGGTTGAAAATTTTATGGTAATGGGTTGGGATTGAGGCTCAAATGTGACATCCGAGCTGAGAGTGTTACAACGTGACAATACAATTTACGTAGATTTTTTTTAAAATATATGTATTTTTTAAATAAATTAATTCTGAAACCTTCCATTCATATTACCGCGTCATCAAAATTGACCCATCATCATCGATATGATAAAACAACTAATGGTAACTCTAATATGGGAGCATATAGCAAGCACATACGCAAAAATTAACGGCTCTGTTAGTCAATGACGATCAAAAGGATGAGATTGATGTAATTCAAGAGTTTGAGGGTTAAATTGATGAAAATAAAAATGAGGAGCAACATTGTTGATTTTGAAATACTATAATGGCTATTTGATAGAATTAAAAGTGAACGACAAAGTTACTGATTTGAGATTACCACATATATAAAATTACCCCTTAGGTCTAAAACTTATTAACCAACTACTAATGTCTAATGGGATGATGCGCTAGGTCTTTTACTTAAGGTTAGTGATTTAAATCTTGATGTAGTAAATGAGCAAACTATATTGGATAAAATTGCCCACGATAGACCTTTGCAGTACTCAATTTGAATCAATCAATCAATAAATCAAATACTATTGCTTATAAAAAAATCAAATTTACTGAACACCCTTTAGAAGTGATTCCATAAATAATATTTTATTAAAGTTATATTTTGGACTTAAGGGTGCAAGAAGCCCTTAAATTTTTGAAGAAAAATCGATTAAGCCCTTTACTTTTTTTTTCACTCAATTAAGTCATTGAACAAATAAACTGAATCAATTAATCTATTTGACCAACATTGACTGTTGAATCTTGACAAATTTTTCCTTTAGATATTACTGCTACATGATAAACTACATTTCTATAATGTGACATTTACATATTTATTTTAAATATTTTTAGATTTTTTTAGAATTTTTAAGAATTTGTCAAATAAAAATAAGTTTACTTTGAAAATGTCAAGTAACAACACTGTGACATGACGCGTTGCATCAACTGATAAAAAATCGAAATTTAACAATCAATATTGGTCAAATGGCTAAATTGATTTAATTTATTGGTTCAAATACAAAAATCAAGAACTTAATTTTTTTTCAAAAATTCAAACACTTCTTATACAAACCTATATTTTATAACCGTTTGAAAAACGGCCCAAACTAAACCGAGTACATGGTAACATTGTATTTATAAAAAATGGTAACATTGCAAATTGCAATTTTTAACCGAAAAAAGTGTAATTCTCGTCAATGTTTTAAATTTAAAGCTATTATAAATATAAGATTAATTCTAACAAAAGTTGCTAAATTATTACCTAGATTCTAAAAATGGTTTTTAAACTTTAAAATGTTTTAGTTAAACCCTCAAAGTATGTATTATTTAGTTTTTTGTCAGTATAATCGAGAATTTGAATATTAAATGTCAGTTTTGATCTGGCGTAGAGAATATTTAAAAACACATGGATCAAATTATAATCACATATGTACCTACCACACAAATAGACTGAATGTAACGTGTTAAAAGAAAGACAATGTTAATGATATTTAGGAGTGTTACTTCCTTTTTTTAGTCTGTTATATTCGAGTCCATGCAATAGGTTACGTACACTATAAATTAATCTAAATATTTTAAGTATGATTTAAGTCAGATTTAAGTTCACATTTAACGTCTAAACTAAGAGCTAGGATGAAAAAAAGACCTAATTGACATAATATTGATAGTTTCAAAATTGAATTAAAATGTTTTGAAATTTCAGACTAATTTGGAACTTAAATAATAGTTTGAGGATGTTCAATAAAATTAACCCTAAAATATAAAAGTATACTAATCTAAGGGGCGTTTGGATCACACAAAAAAAAGATTATCAGGGGGAATAAACTTTTTTGAAATCTTAAACCCGCGTTTGGTTTCCGAAGATTCTCCCTAGGGTAATAAAACATTACCAACAGTTCTATTTTTTGGGGTTTATATCGGGAATTCTATTCCTTCCCTTTTCTTTAGTATTTGACAATTCATTCACTTTAGAAAAAATTACCTCTCCTAAAATATAAAAATTTCAGCCCAGTCTTTCCCTACAACGTGAAATCAAGAGATATATGACGGTTTAATTATTTTGGATTTTTGGATTTATTCTTCCAGTATTCCTTTTTAGAAATTTAATCATTTAATTTATTTGATTTAAAATTTTAAATGCAGTTAAGAACATAGGTAATATATTTTATTAGATTTTCATCTAATACTAAATTTTATTATCTTTACATATTTAATAATATCATTATTTGATTATGTACAACTAATATTTGATTTTGATATAACAAGGAATTTTAAGGACTATTTTGTAAATTAGATAAATTTTTAAGTACTCAAAAGACTCACAAATTGACAAGAATTCGAACTTAAAATTATTTCTAATTCAAAACCTTAAACCCCAAATATTTTCTAAGTGATTTTTGTACTCAAATAGCGAAATTGGTCCAGAAGTATCGATACTCCCTTGGTCGTATCGATACGGTTTTCAGCTACTAGAATTTTGTTTTACACTTAATGGCTATAGGGTACCAATACGCGTATAGCTGTACCAGTATGCTATTTAACCTGGGAACCAATTTTACCTTCGAGTATTGGTATGACCTTTGTGTGTATCGATACGGGGTAAGATTTTCCAAATCTTTTGTAATAAATATTCGACCGTTGCCTTGTCAATTTATTGGAATCATAACTTTAAAAATCAGTTAATGCGTACTCATATAGGTGTATCGGTACAAATTTTCATTCACAACTTATCAGGATTCCAGTGAGCAAAATTGGTATCGATACGGTACAAACCGTAATGGTATGCCTTTATAAAATGAACTCTCCGTATCGATACGAATTCTCGCATATTGATATCCCTTTATACAATGGCTCTTTCTTTTTATGACAGGTACCAATACCCGAGCTTGAGTACCGATACCTATGTTGGCAGACAACATTTTATTGCGGGAAAAATACATTCCGACAGCTCTATTGATGATCTCAGCTAATCAAACGGTTGGAAATCAATGAGGGAGGGTATAAAAACAAGTCTCTAAAGCTTCAAAAACAACCATTAATCAAGTCTAAAGCATTCAAGCACACATCTAACAATATTTGAGCCTTTTATTGTCATATCTTGTAACCCACTTGAAAGAGCTTATTTGTAATCTTTTTATTCAAGTTTTGGGGTTGAGTGAACTTAGAATTATGCAAACATTTTACCTTTGAGAGGATTTTCCAGTTTGCTCTATTTGTATTCTCTTTGTGAGGAATTCTTAAGGCTTTGGGATATAAGTCTTAAGGGAGTGTAAGGTTATCTCATTTGGCCTCAAAAGGAAAGCAAATCTAGTAGATTTGAGAAAATCCTTAGTGTGGATGGCTAAGGTAGTGGATGTAAAACTTGTTAGAAGGTTGAACCACTATAAATCTCTTGTGTCCCAATTTTTATCTTTCCAATTGCTTCCACCAATTTTTAAAATTGCTAGTTCACCCCATCTTGGAAGGATTAACACCCTTTTGAGATAATCCGAAGGTGATTCAATCAATCTTCGATCAAGCTATGGCCTCTACTTCCGGCAACAACCTCTATGAGTCATAATCCATCACCAAGCTGCCCTATTTTAATAGGGATAATTATTCTTATTGGAAAAATAGGATGAGGCTATTCATCAAGTCTAATGACTACCTCCTTTAGGATATAGTAAAAGATGGGTCATTCATTTCTATGAAGGTTGAAGGAGAATGACGTATCCCCAAGACAATGCAAGAGTATACCGATGAAGATCAGAGGAAGATGCAATTAAACAACAAAGCCATGCATATACTCTTTTGTGCTCTTAGATTGATGAGTATTCCAAGATGTCTTCTTGCACTTGTAGCGATTGTTTTTCTCGCTAAAAAAAATATGTGTTGTGGTTTTTTTATTTTGAAAATGTTTTCTTCCGCATGGGATTTTAGAAAACCCGTGTTTTGTTTTGTAAATGGAGTCGCCACCAGCCACTTAGGTAGGCCGGACACCATAAAACCAGAGATTTGAAAACTATTGGGTTCAAGAATCAGTTACGGATGGGGAAGGATTAGCACCCCCACACCGCCCAAAATTGGTACTTTAATAATTACCGCTTTATTAATATTAAACTTTCCGGATTAAAGTGACGATTAAATTAAAATTTGGTTATAAGTGCGAGTAAATTTTAAAAGCCCCATTATCCGAGAGTAAACGCCCAACCACTATCACTACGCCTGATACTGCCCCCGTTTACGCTCGGATAAAAGGGCACCGCATTGACAAAATATATGTCCGTTATGCAAACTTAAAAGACATTGCAAATATAAATAAATACATAATATACGTATTAAATACCTATATATAAAAAATTAAAATATAGAAAACTATACATATTATAATGTATATACACATATTTAAAACTAAAAACATATATTAATTTACAACATATAGAAAGTATAATGTATATACACATATTTAAAACTAAAAAACATATATTAATTTATAACATATAGAAAGAAACATGTGAAGAAAAAATATATGTTATATATATTACACTTTAATATTACAATAACTCTACAATATACTAATGCTATAATATACTACATAATACGATAAAAATATATATAGTATAAAAACAAGAAAAAAATATAATATGATATATAATACACAAAACTTATCGAATACTTACATATACATAGCTTTTTTCAAATATATAAACATAGTATATATATATATATATAAACATATACTTAGATAAAAGGAAGTATAGTATATACATATATTACTTAATATATATATATATATAACGTAATATACATAGATACATACTAAAACACACATATATATACGCACATATACACAAAGAAACAATTATACAAGAACAAATAAAAGAAATATTACGACAAAACCACATATTAAGCATGTCACAAACAAAGACATACATACATACATACCGAACATGTAGAAACAAATAAGAGAATAAAACCAATATGATAAAAAACACATATTTATAGATGAGAAAATAAAAAATATTAAACAACCACCGAAAATTAATTTAAACATAATCTAACAAGACATAGAAACATATGATCATAAAAATATATAAAAACATAAGAACTAAAATAAAGAAAAGATTACTAATAAAACATTATTTCTATTAGATTATAAAAGATTATACCACAAAACATACATAAAAAGGATACCCAAACTTAAATATAGTAGAGAGCTCTCCCTTTCAATTTTTTTTCACTCTGGCGTCCACCCCCTTTGCTTCCAATTTGTTCTTTCTCCTCCCAATTGATAATGAAAATGGCCGGCTTTTTGTTTCAATTTGTGCTGTGTTTTTAAATGGATGATGGGAGGGGAATTGAAATATGAAGGGGAAGGGTCAAGTGGCGTGTAGTGTGGATGAAGCAAGGTAGGGGTATGGGGCAAAGCATGGGGTACAAGTATGGGGGGTATGGTGAGCCTTGCATAGGCATGGGGCGGCATGCCCCTTTTTGCTATTTTAATTATTTTTTTGATTCGAATATGGTAAATGGTTTGGATATAATTTGGGGCCCGGACAAAAATGGGTATTACAACTGCCCCTCTTTGCTCATTGCTGTGTAACAGGAATAGAGCAAAGATAAAAATAGTAACCATTTTTGTTCGGTCTGGCTAAACTTCTCCCCTTTTGACGTGTGTCTTCTTTCTTCGGTAGATCTTCATTCTCTTTGTTGCAGGCCTTCTTTCTTGTTTTGGTTGATCCACCTTGTCACTCTTGGGGAAACAAAATCTTCAAAATAGGGGTTTGTCTGTTGGGGAAGCAAAATGAGTCCAACTTGCTACATTATTGATAATAAGCTAATACCTAAAGAGAGTTCGACCTAGCTACAACACCGACGAAGAGGCAGGGTCTACAAAATTCGATCCAGCTGCAACACTGACGAGGAGGCAAGACCGATGGATGAAAGTTCTGATGTTTGATCCAGCTACAACTCTGACGAAGAGACAATACCAGAAAACTGACAACTTCTTCCTGCTTTTTTCTCTCTTTTTTTTGTTTTTTTTTCTCTGTTTTTGTTTCTTTTTTATATTTTTCTTCTCTCTTCTTTTTTTTTTGATTTTTTTCTTACAACATTGATAAAACTTGAAAGTTGGTGAATTTTGACAAAGCTACAACACCGACGAAGAGGCATGGTCTAAAGATAGTAATGTTGATCCAGCTACAACACCGACGAAGAGGCAGGATCAAGAGTTAGTGAATTTGGTCTAGCTACAACACCGACGAAGAGGCAAGACCGAAAGTTAGTGAATTAGGTTCAGCTACAACACCGACGAAGAGGCAGAACTGAAAGTTAGATTTGACCAAGCTACAACACCGATGAAGAGGCAAGGTCCGGGGATTTGATCCAGCTACAACTCTGACGAAGAGGCAGGATCGGATAGTTGTTATTTTTTGTGATCAAGCTACGACTCTGACGAAGAGGCATGATCAGAATTTGGTTGAAAGCTCTTTTTTTTCATTTTTTCATTTCTTTGATTTTTTTCTTCTTTTTTTTTAATTTTTTCCTTCTTTTCTTTTTCTTTTTTTTCTTTCTTCTTTTATTTTCTTTTTTCTCTTCTCTCTCTTTTTTAGATTTTTTTCCTTTTCCTCTTTTTTTGATACAACTAGAAAGTTAGTAAATTTTGACAAAGCTACAACACTGACAAGAAGGCATGGTCTAAAGTTAGTAATATTGATCAAGCTACAGCACCGACGAAGAGGCAGGATCAAGGGTTAGTGAATTTGGTCTAGCTACAACACCGACGAAGAGGCAAGACCGGAAGTTAGTGAATTTGGTTCAGCTACAACACCGACGAGGAGGCAGAACCGATAGTTAAATTTGACTCAGCTACAACACCGACGAAGAGGCAAGGTCTGAAGATTTGATCCAGCTACGACACCGACGAAGAGGCAAGATCGGAGTGTTTTTCGACCAAGCTACAACACCGACGAAGAGGCAAGGTCTGAAGATTTGATCCAAATACGACAACATTTTTTAAGATTTGGAGGATTAGATAGTTTTCTTCTTCTTCTTTTTTCTTCATTTTTTTGATTTTTCCTTCATTTTTGCTTTTTTCATTTCATTTCTTCTTCTTTTTTTTCAATTTTTCTTTGTTTTTCTTTTTTCTTTTTAATTTTTTTCTTCTTTTTTCCTTTTTGTTTTTTTCCTTTACTTTTTTCTTTTTTCTTTTTGGATTGATTTTTTTAGCTACAATTATAATAAAAAGGTAAACTCTGAGTAAAATTTAGGTCTAGCTGCAACACCGTCGAAGAGGCAAGACCTGGATAGGATTTGATCTGCTACACCACTGTCGGAGAGACTAGATCAGCAAAAAGTGAGACCCGCTACACCACTGACGGAGAGATAGGACCGAATGGAAAATTTGATCTGCAACACCACTGACGGAGGCAAGATCTAGTTTGGATTTGATCTGCTTCACCACTGACGGAGAGACTAGATCAGCAAAATGTGAGACCGTTACACCACCGGCGGAGAGATAGGATCTGGATGGAAAATTTGGTCTGCAACACCACCGACGGAGGTAAGATCTTCATTAAGTTGGCGTACCATCACTGACGGAGGCATAATTTACAAGATGTTGAATTGTTGTGCTATTGACAGCGAGACTATGTCTGGAAAAAATTTTCCCTGCTTCTGTTGGCAGAGGGTAAGATCTGGAATGTTGGCGTCCGTCACACCATCGTCGGAGGAGCAAAATCCTACAAAAGAAAAAACATTGGTCAGTAATTGTCAAAGATTTTTTCGCTAATACCTTTTATTAGATATTTCAGCATCTTTTGTTTGGCCTCTTCCATGACTAGGGTTGGCCCTATTGATTGCCCCCATGTTGAGGGTACTCGGTCTTTTCCGTATACCTGTTATGTACAAGCAAGATTGCATGAATGTATCTAATTTTATGTCTAAATGCATGTGTCTACCCTAAATGCATGGTGATTTTGGTGTATGTACTTAATCTAAATGAATGCAAAAATGATTTCATGCAAGATAAATGCAACTACATGCATGAATGTGACATGATTTTTTCGATCCTCAAAAGGATGCCCCTGACTCCTCGCTGGTCCAGTCAGGATCTTGGTTTTTTGTATGTGACGATGCCTTAACCTCAACTTGGGTTCGATCAGTCATCTGGGTGCATGCCCCAACATTTTATTCGTTCTTATGCCATCGTCTGAAACTGCTCTTTAATTTGACACTTTGAGTGTGGATTCTATAGCCCCCTAAGTTGGGTTCATAAATTGTATGTTGGTTCATGACAGCTCATTACTATTATTATTTTGGATTAGGTGCAGTTTTGCAGACTGTGGTAAAGGATGCGAGAGTTTGAGTCGGTAATAAAGGCTGGACCTTGGCAAAGAATGCCCCTAGACTGAGGCCTTGTTAGAGGCACAACTTTTGTAAAAGACGTGGAGGGTGCTTTTGGACATGCCCCAAGATCAAGCTCTTGTAGAGGTTCTGTAAGGTGATAGATCGACCAACTTCGTTGTATTTAATGGGGCAACCCGAGGACCAGTTTTATTATTCTGAAAATGAATGCATGCAAAATGTGTCCTAAATTGATGCAATGCAAAATTAAGATTGTGATGATGTTGTGCAATGATGCAGATGAAATGAATGCGATGAGAATAAAATGAAACGAGTTAGTACCAAATAAAATGATTAAATAAAACAAATGATAAATATAACAAAAATATAGTAATAAAAACTGTACATAAACAAGAAATAAGGCACCAGAGCCTAAATAGGGTGACCACTAATCGGGCAGAATTTCACATGGCTCTAAAGGGTTGGCTCCTACGGCTCACTATATGCAGTTTTGGTGCTAAGAGGTACCCGAATTGTCCTTGCTATCCTCTACTAAGAGTAGTAAGGCCCCCGATCATCACCCATTATAGGCTCATTTCAACCGGGTTCAATTCAGGGGACCCATTCGCTTATGCCTGCACGAAGGAACGATATCCTTACGAAAGCAAAATGTACTCGAGCCCCGAAGGTACTTGCTAGGCCTACACGGGAGAACGATATCTCCACGAAAGCACTAGCGTTTTCCCCTCACTTAAAAAATGGTTTATATGCCATATTTTAAATGCATTAAAATAAACGCGCAATTATAACCGAATATTAGTTTAATAGTCACTTTAATCCGGAATTTTCGATATTAATAAAGCGGTAATTATTTGAAAAAAGCTCGACTCTCATTTGTTTTTGAAAAACAAAAATGTCCACGGCAGAGTCGCCATCTGTAGCGATTGTTTTTCTCGCTAAAAAAAAGATGTGTTGTGGTTTTTTTTTATTTTGAAAATATTTTCTTCCGCGTGGGATTTTAGAAAACCCGTGTTTTGTTTTGAAAATGGAGTCGCCACCGGCCACTTAGGTAGGCCGGACACCATAAAACCAGAGATTTTAAAACTATTGGGTTCGGGAGTCGGTTACGGATGGGGAAGGATTAGCACCCCCACACCGCCCAGAATTGGTACTTTAATAATTACCGCTTTATTAATATTAAACTTTTCGGATTAAAGTGACGATTAAATTAAAATTTGCTTATAAGTGCGAATAAATTTTAAAAGCCCCATTATCCGAGAGTAAATGCTCAACCACTATCACTACGCCTGATACTGGCCCCGTTTACGCTCGGATAAAAGGGCACCGCATTGACAAAATATATGTCCATTATGCAAACTTAAAAGACATGTCAAATATAAATAAATACATAATATACGTATTAAATACCTATATATAAAAAATTAAAATATAGAAAACTATATATATTATAATGTATATACACATATTTAAAACTAAAAACATATATTAATTTATAACATATAGAAAGTATAATGTATATACACATATTTAAAACTAAAAAATATATATTAATTTATAACATATAGAAAGAAACATGTGAAGAAAAAATATATGTTATACATATTACACTTTAATATTACAATAACTCTACAATATACTAATGCTATAATATACTACATAATACGATAAAAATATATATAGTATAAAAACAAGTAAAAAAATATAATATGATATATAATACACAAAACTTACCGAATACTTACATATACATAGCTTTTTTCAAATATATAAACATAGTATATATATATATATATATATATATATATATATATATAAACATATACTTAGATAAAAGGAAGCATAGTATATACATATATTACTTAATATATATATATAACGTAATATACATAGATACATACTAAAACACATATATATATATGCACATATACACAAAGAAACAATTATACAAGAACAAATAAAAGAAATATTACGACAAAACCACATATTAAGCATGTCACAAACAAATATATACATACATACATACATACATACATACATACATACATACCGTACATGTAGAAACAAATAATAGAATAAAACCAATATGATAAAAAAACACATATTTATAGATGAGAAAATAAAAAATATTAAACAACCACCGAAAATTAATTTAAACATAATCTAACAAGACATAGAAACATATGATCATAAAAATATATAAAAACATAAGAACTAAAATAAAGAAAAGATTACTAATAAAACATTATTTCTATTAGATTATAAAAGATTATACCAAAAAACATACATAAAAAGGATACCCAAACTTAAATATAGTAGAGAGCTCTCCCTTTCAAATTTTTTTTCACTCTGTCGTCCACCCCCTTTGCTTCCAATTTGTTCTTTCTCCTCCCAATTGATAATGAAAATGGTTGGCTTTTTGTTTCAATTTGTGCTGTGTTTTTAAATGGATGATGGGAGGGGAATTGAAATATGAAGGGGGAAGGGTCAAGTGGCGTGTAGTGTGGATGAAGCAAGGTAGGGGTATGGGGCAAAGCATGGGGTACAAGTATGGGGGGTATGGTGAGCCTTGCATAGGCATGGGGTAGGGCATGGGGCGACATACCCCTTTTTGCTATTTTAATTTTTTTTTTAATTCGAATATGGTAAATGGTTTTGATATAATTTGGGGCCCGGACAAAAAATGGGTATTACAGCACTAGTGCAAAGGAGATATGAGACAAGCTTGAAGTTACATATGAGGGAACCAATGAAGTCGAAAAAGACCAAGATTGGACTCCTAAATCTTAGCTATGAAAACTTCAAGATAGAACAAGATAAATACATCACCAAGATGTTCGATAGATTTTTTGCCATCATCAATAGAATCAAAGGCTATGAGGAAGTTATTTCGGAAGACAAGCTTGCTCGAAAGCTTATTTATTCTCGTTTTGAGTTATAGGACATAAAGAATACTGCCATTATCGAAGCCAAATATCTCAAGACCTTGAAGCTTGATGCTCTTATGAGGCCTCTTCTCACTCTTAAAATTATAAAGAAAAAAAGAGAAGAAAAAAAGAAAAAAGATAAAGAAGTAGAGAAGAAAAAGATGGAAATTACTATCAATGCTTTACAAGATGATAACAGTTCTAGTGAGGAATAAGATAAAGAAATGGCCATGCTAGCCAAGAGATTCACAAGGTTCATAAAATCCAACCGGAGAAGAAAGTCCCATTGGAGAGAAGGTTTCAAGAACAAGAACAAGAACAAAGAAAAAGAGAATGACCAAATAGTATGCTATGAGTGCAAGAAGCTAGGGCACATCAAGTTTGATTGTCCCCAACTAAAGAAGAAGAGCTTCGGGAAAAAGAAGCTCAAGGCTCATATTTCTACTTGGAGTGATGAGGACTCATCCGATGAGGAGGAGCAAGAAGTAGCCAACGTTGTCTCATGGCATTAGAGGAGGATCCTAGGAATTTGGGTTCCAAAAATTAAGACTTGATTCTTTGTTTGTAGGGGGAGCGTTGCTACAAGGATAAAGCTTCAAGTGCAAATTCATAGTACCTTGATAGTGGATGTTCGAGACATATAACCGGTGACAAAAGTCGATTCTTAGAGCTAAAACCAAAGAGCGAAGAAGTAGTGACTTTCGGTGACAACTTCAAAGGTCATATTAAAGAGATTGGTTCTATTGGTAATCACTCTTCTATATTTATTGACAATGTTTTATATGTCAACGGTCTTAAGCATTATCTTTTGAGCATAAGCCAATTATGTGTTAAAGGTTTCAATGTTCTTTTTGATTTAAATGGTTTCAAAATTATCAACATTGAAACTAACAAAATTGTGCTTATTGGTTGTCGCATAGAAAACATATACATGGTGCATTTAGATGATATTCATATTTCAAATGCATGTTTTATTGCAAAAGATGAGCATGACTCATGGTTATGACATAGAAAACTAGGGCATGCTAGCATGAATGTTGTGGAAAAATTAATTTCAAATGATCTAGTTAGAGGTTTGCCAAAAATAAAGTTTTCTTATGACAAAATTTGCGATGCATGTGCAAAAGGCAAACACAAAAGAGTTTATTTTAAACATATTAATGATATTTTTATAAGTAGAGTTTTATAATTGATCCACATGGATCTTTTTGGCCTTATTAGAACAATGAGTTTAGGTGGAAAATCATATGCATTTGTTTTAGTTGATGACTAATATAGATTTACTTGAGTTCTATTTTTAAGTACCAAAGATGGGGCTTTAGAAAAATTCATCATGTTTTCAAAAGCTAATCAAAATGATGTCGGTTTCTCAATTTCTCATATTATGAGTGACCATGGAATTGAATTTCAAAATTTAGGTTTTGAGGAGTTTTGTAACTCAAATGAGATTAGCCATAATTTTTTCGCTCCTCGCACACCTCAACAAAATGGGGTTGTTGAGAGAAAAAATAGAACTTTAGAAGAAATTGTCAGAACCATGCTTTGTGAAAATAATTTGCCTAAGTATTTTTGGGTGAAAGCTACAAATACGGCTTGTTATATTGTCAATCGAGTAATGATTAGACACATTTTAAAGAAAACATCTTATAAGCTTTTCAAAAATAAAAAAGTATAACCTTAGCTATTTTCATCATTTTGGATGTAAATTTTTTGTTATAAATAATAGAAAAGACAATTTAGGCAAATTTGATGCAAAAAGTGATGAAGTTATTTTTCTTGGTTACTCTTTAAACTCTAAAGCCTATCGTGTATTTAACAAAAGAACTTTAGCAGTTGAAGAGTCTATACATGTGGTTTTCAATGATAACCTTCTTCCGATGAAAGATACTTGTGATAATGATGATGTAGGAATTTTTTATGCCAATGATGGTGGAGGACAATCATCAAAGGTAGATAAAGTTCCATCAAAAGATGAACCACAAGATTCACCTCCAGAAGCCTTGAAGGATATGACTAGAGAAAAAAGATGTGGCCTACCCAAGGGAATTCAACTATGTCAAAGGTGGTAAAATTTTGGGTGATCCATCCAAAGGGGTAACCACTAGATCTTCTCTTAGAAATACTTGTAACTCTGTTTCATTTATCTCATGCATAGAACCTAAAAATATCAAAGAAGCATTAAATGATGATTATTGGATATTGGCTATGCAAGAAGAGTTAAATCAATTTGAGATGAGTAAAGTTTGGACATTAGTTGATATGCCTAGTAATAAATCTACCATAAAAACTAAATGGCATCGATACAATTTTTCGTGCACAACTTATCAGGATTCTAATGAGCAAAATTGATATCGATACAGTGCGGACCGTACCGGTACACCTTTATAAAATGAACTCTCTGTACCGATACGACTTCTCGCATATCGATACCCCTTTCTACAATGACTCTTTCTTCTTATGGTAGGTACCGATACCCGAGCCTGAGTACCGATATCCTGTGTTGGCAGACAGCATTTTATTACGGGAAAATGCAGCCCAACAGCTCTATTGATGATCTCAGCTACCCAAACGGTTGGAAATCAATGAGGGGTATAAAAACAAGTCTCCAAAGCTTCAATAACAACTATTGATCAAGTCTAAAGCATTGAAGCACACACCTAACAATCTTTGAGCTTTTAATTGTCATATCTTGTAACCCACTTGAAAGAGCTTATTTGTAATATTTTTATTCAAGTTTTGGGGTTGAGTGAACTTAAAATTATGCAAACAATTTACCTTTGAGAGGATTTTTCAGTTTACTCTATTTGTATTCTCTTTGTGAGGAATTCTTAAGACTTTGGGGTATAAGTCTTAAGGAGTGTAAGATTATCTCCTTTTGCCTCAAAAGGAAAGCAAATCTAGTAGATTTGAGAAAATCCTTAGTGTGGATAGCTAAGGTAGTGGATGTAAACCTTGTTAGAAGGTTGAACCACTATAAATCTCTTGTGTCCCAATTTTTATCTTTCTAATTACTTTCACCGATTTTTTAAATTGCCAATTCACCCCACTTGACCTTTCACCATTGATTGATTATCCCAACAGATTACCAATTATATTTTAATTAAAACATATTAATTAAATTTTTAGATTTCCAAGAATATAAAAATTACCTAAACATTAAAAAGTATGACTTTTCACCGTATTTTTTTAATTTCTTTTTAAAAACTAATATCGTTTTGATACATAAATCTAAATACAATATACATTTCCATCACAATTCTCACGTTTTATATAAAGTGGAATTTCTTTTAAAAATAAAAATAAAAATTTAATTTTAATTCTAATATAATAATCTCAACATATTTATACCATTGTAAATAAGTTATATTTTCTCAAACTTAATTACACCGGTATAAATAAATTATTTTGTCAATATATATCACAAAGATAATTTGTAAATATACATTTAAGTAATTTTATATTCTTCCAATCAAACATTGCCATCTTATATTCTGGACAAATAAACCAAACAAGTTAATATAACATTCTAGTAATATTACATTTCAGTAATCCTATTCGCAGAGGTAATCATCTTTTTCGTGAAATAAACGCACCCAGGTTAATTATACATGTATCGACGGTTAATTTTTGTTTTTGTTTTCACAAGCGCTTATAAAACTTAATCTCTAACCTTCAAACCCTAAAATTTTAATTCTAATCACAACCCTTAAATTCTAAACTCACACATTTAAATTTATATATCATAAACAGAATATCTAACCTTAAATTAAGTGCTTGTGAGAAAAAAAAAATTCCCCATAATCTTATATAGAAAAGGAGAAAAAAAAATGTGCACCGACTGTCGCCAGACGACAAGAAGAGTAGGAGAGCCAACACAGGCCACGAGCAGGAGGCGGCTAGAGCCAGAAAGCCAAGAGCCGAGCCCGCACGAATGAACCATTCAACGCTCACATAACGGTTCCGAGAAACCACACCCGTCTCTATTCCCCTGTAGTCCACACTCCTCTATTCCCTCTTTGTCTGTCTTGCTCTCTCTGTCTATCGGATAATTCCAAAGCCTTTTCCGTCGCCAATTCTTTCTTTTCTTTATCAATTATCGCTGTTCGCCACGGCTCTTATCTGCCCATTTGCTGTCTTGTTTGTGTTCTGCTTGTTTTCCCACAGTTCCCTGCTTATTTCAAGCTTTTTTTTTTAAAAAATGATTTTTTGGATGTTGGTTTTAGGGTTTCTTTGTTTCTGATTGATAATAGTAAGGTGGGTTTATCCACTATATCTCCTTTTGAGTACTGCCTGCTATTTTAGTTGGTGACGTTGTGGGTTGCTTGCAGTTTTTTGTGTGGGTTATTGGTTCAATGCTTCTGTTTGCTTTCCTTTTGATTTTAGCTTGACTAGTTGTTTCAATTTATATTGTGCTTGTTTCAATTATAAAGGTTTAATTTTTATCTGTTTGTTTGTGTGTGTATTGAATTTGAGCTACTGTTCTTGTTTGAATTTTTTTTTCTTGTGGTAGAATTTCTTTAACTTGTGTTGTTTGTCATGTGCTGCTTACTGAATGCTGAGTTAAATCGATTAAGAATACTATGGTTGACTAAATAATTTGTGTGTAAATGGGAAATTTTTAATTGGTTTAGCTTTGTTGCTGTACCTGCTTCAATTTGGCTTCAAGCTTTAACTCGAGTTTTGACTGGCACGAACTCAAATGATGATGTTGTGCTAGAAACTAAATTAGAAATTTGGAAACATATGTTGTTGTTACTGGTATTTTTGGGTTTGGTTTGCGCTTTTGTTACAGTATCACTCCAACTTATAGTCGTCTGACATGCTAAGGTTTGTTTTCTGATATATTTTAAACTGTACATGTGAATTTAAAAACACTGGATGTGTTGTGCTTTGCACTACTTGCTATCTTTTTTTCTCAAGATTCAAGGGCTTTCCTTGATGGCTTTCAATTCGGTAATGATTTTCATTTTACGCAAGCAGGAAGATGTTTGGTGTGTATGATCAAGATCATAACTACTTGTATATTGCTGAAATCTTTTTCTGCCCATTCTTTTGACATCTGGTGTCAATGAGTGCTGATCAACAGAGAAAGCGGCTGAATGGTGCCAGTATTGCTGGCTGCAATTTTCAAGGCCAATACAGAAACAAAAAGAAAAGATTAGAGTCGCTGCAAAATGATCTAAACACAAAATCTTGTATTTCCCTCGAGTGGGATGAGAACCAAAAAAAGGTCGTTGCCAAAAGGGAACAGATTGGTTTAAGTCGGAGGCATGTAAAGCCGTTTACAGGTTCCACAAAACATTACAATAGCGCTTTGGCTGATGTTTTGACTCTTCCTAATGAAATTTTTGACTTAGATAACTTGACAGAGGTGCTTTCTTATGAGGTAATATTCTTATTATTCTTTATCGCCGTTGCTGCTAGAATCCTCCTCTGCTGATCTCATGCTGTATGCAATTTATATTGAAATTGTTACAGGTGTGGCAGACTCTTCTGTCTGAGAATGAGAGAAATCTTCTGATGCAGTTTCTTCCCACAGGAACAGACAAAGAGCATGTTCTGCAGGCATTGCTTGCTGGGGATAGCTTTCACTTTGGAACTCCGTTTCTTAAATGGCGAGTATCTATGCATTTTGCTTTTGACACCTTTTCCTCACCGTGGAGAATGAATCCTTTCTTATTGTATTTTCTATTGGCCCTGCATTATATGCATGACAAATACATTTCCCCATAAATGCTCAAGTAGTTTGCAGTTTTTCTATATGTCATTTATATACGCAGAAATTTCAGCTTTGGGGGGAATTTGCTATTTTCTTGTTCTATTTCTAGGCAATATAGTATTTGATGATTTTAATGTAGGATTTGATTATGCTAGATTTGACTGGAATTTATGCTTGCAGGGGTTCATTAGTTTGTTCAGGTCATCTTCACCCAGATGCTGTTATTCAGGAGGAACACCGTTTAAAGGCCGAGAAGAAAGCATACTACTCAGAGTTACAGGACTACCATAATGAGTATGTAGCACGTGGACAAATTTACCTATGAATATAAGCTGTTCTTTTCACAGGTGCATTTGGTGCTGATTATCTGATTGCAACGTTGTTTTGCTTCTCTTGGCAGTATCATAGATTATTTGCAGAAATTGAAGGTTAAATGGGAAAGCTGCAAAGACCCAGAACAAGAAATTGTGCATAAGTTATGGAGGTTAGAATTTGCTACATGTTTCAATGTATACCTGATAGGTTTTAGCAGAGGAAGATTCGTGTGTGTGAAATAGGTGCCACTAACTAATTCATACATTGTCAAGGGTGTTACTTCAGGAACTTGTTTCTCAGCTTTATTGTTGTAAAGTGCCATACTACAAAATAGAATACTAGAGGTTTTTCAATTTGGGTATTTCCTCGTGTAATTGGTTGTTCAAAACATAACTGCAGGATTAAATTTTCTTTTATCACATTTATGGAATATTTTAAATCCTTCTATGTGTTGAGATCAAATCTTTTGGGTTTCAATTTCTTTGGTAGGTCAAGAAGGGCTGGTGAGAAAGATGTTTTCTCACATTCGAATGAACCTAAGCCTGTCAATCTTGAGCAGGAAGCTACAGTTACTTCCGAATCTTGTTCTTGGGCTGAGGGTGAGAGAGCATGCAGTAGTGATAACCAAAATTCTTCTGTTGTGAAGGGAGGAAAACTACAGAGAAGGTAATGTCCTTCCATGGTGATTCTGCATGCATTGTCAGTTTGCCATCTTGTTGAAGTTCACAAGAGTGAGAGTTAGAAAATTGATTTCTTAAAGCATGCTTTGCCCGAGTTCAGTACTTTGTTTTTTGTAGTTCCTTCGTAGGTTCTTTTTTATCTACAGAAGGAAATGTGATCCATTTGTTTAGCCAATATATGAAATACTGTGACCTCAGAATCCACAAACTGGGTTTTACAGAATATAAATTGTAGGATTCCATAGAGCAAAGCTTACCCTGGATCTTTTGCAGCACATATTTTTTTATCATTACTATTAAAATTTATTTATAAATTGCGTGCCTAACAAAGACAAAAACTAAATATACCCTTCTGTCTAAGAGGTTTGAAGTATAAACTTCTATGTGGGTATTTTCACACACCATGGTGGTTAGGTTTTGGGGGAACTATGCTATGTCGTTATTGAAATATCTTTTATTGTAATGATATTTTCAGCTCCTAGGATCACTTTTCACTTCATTCTTATCTTTATTAGGGGTTTAGGTGGTTCACCACTTTGTCATTTTTACTGAAATAGAAATTTTGTGCACCGTGTTCTTGTTTGAGAAACGTTTGCTGCATTTAGGTCTCCTTGTAGGAATTTGTCGTGGTGGATGCATTAGTTTCATTTAGTTTTGCGCAGTTTATTTTACTTGTTGGTGCGTGAATCTTATTATTTGTTATGGATATAGAATGCGCGAGAAAGGTTTCATCAAAGAAAAAGATAGAAATCTCTTGATTGCTCTGGATGATACACAGACTGTGGAAGCAAGACCCAGAAAGGGTGACACAATACACAGGTGCAATATCCAGCAGAGTGATGGTGCCAAATACATGTCATATGTTAAGGTTAGTAGCTGCTTTGATTGGTGTAAATTGTAAGATATTGATTAGGTGCCTTTTATCTTGATCAGTTATCTACTTGAATTATAATTTATTCTTTCTGGTACGGATTGGTCGTTATTCAAACTCTGGATTAGTTGATACAAGCATGCTACTTCTGGTCCCTGGAAGTGCTTTTATGAGTTTTCATGAGCTGAACCATTGGCCAGACGCCTAGCTGATTGTTTCTACTGAAATGGTTGTGACATTACTGCTCTAGTATCATGTCACTTTGTAGTCTTTAGTCTTTACAGTAAATAAACTCTCATATATCGGGACTATACTGTGGGGAAAGAACAGCTACTAAAACATACTAGTGATGGCTTGCATAGTTGTCTTGCCCTTATTTATAATCTTTGAACAAGCATTTCTTCAGTATTTGTGACTACTCAGCCTTCTCTCTTGCCCTCTCATGTTATGTTGTTGGTAATTACTGATGATTATCTGCTTTTGATATGCGTCAGATAAGCAAAAAGCAACATGAACTTATTAAGAATATGAGGCAGTCTACTAGAAGCATTCAGTCCAAGTCTCTCAACCATGTCTTAGGCGACATTGGTAGCTTGCATGTACTACCATATGAAATATTTGAGGAAGAAGAACTGAGGAATTTGCATGAGCATTGGTGAGCATTGAAACAAACAATTCTTTCTTGAACTCTGATAATCTTTAGTATACCTTTGCTCAAAGCAATTGTTGTTTAAATAGGTTGAGATTGGTAAAGGAAGATCTCCCGGCAGTGTATGCAAGCCGGAGAGAAATACAGTTACAGAAACGGGAAATAGCGAAGCTGTTGGAGCAGGAGATGGAAGAAAAACTAAATCCAGTGTTTGAGGTTTATTTCTCTGCCCTTTGCTCATTTTTCGTTGTATAAGTAGTTTGGTTGCTCACATAACTGTTGTTTGTGTGATATTCACCAAACTCATTCTATCTGTGTTTCTATTGTTGTGTGGCTTTGAACATCTTCAATGCTACTACCATGATGTTGATATTTTTGTTGGTCTGTCAGGATGAAGTGGAGGAAGATACTGGAGAACTCCAGGATCAGGAAAATGATGTTGGTACAAACTTGGATGTTGTAGGTGTAGAGAAAGACGACCCTGAGAGGTTGATTGAGGATCCGAAGGATACTGAAGCAACAAAGAGCGAGTCCAGCATGGAAGAGGAAGACGGCCCTGAGAAAATGCTTGAGGATCAAAAGGATGCTGAGGCAACAGAGAGCGAGTCCAACATGGAAGAGGAAGACGGCCCTGACAAATTGCTTAAGGATCAAAAGGATGCTGAAGCAACAGAGAGCAAGTCCAGCATGGAAGAGGAGACTGTTCCGGCCTTACTTCAGAATCAGTCCCCACAGCAGATTTCTTCGATTAATAGTGGCTATATGCACAATTGTGAGGATATTGAGTCTGAAAACAAAGAGAATCTCTTGAAATCAGATGATGCCTTTTCAGATCTATCTGAGAGCTCAATGAAATTGAAAACTGCTGATGCAACTATTAATCAAGAAGTTCATGTCTCTTCTGCAGAGAATGTTTGGTCTACATATAGTGTGCCACACTCTCTCCATGATTCAACCACAGTCCACGAATACGCATCTTGCAGTGGATTGCCACTCACTCATCAAGCCAATAAAGACCGACGGAACCACATGATTGGTCTGGAGTCAGGTTTGCACGAACAAAGTACTGGGAAGGTTTTGTTGCATGGACATCCTGAAGATGTTTCTTTTAGTTCTTACACAAATCAAGACCGAAGTGAGCTGCTTCAGTCTTTCTTCAAGGATCAGGTAATTTTGCCGTATCATAGTGAGCAGAAACAGTCTGGGCTAGTTTTCCAGCCCCCAAAGAATGTTTTGATGGAAGATGGTGATTTTAATGGGAAATTTCTGGAGCAGTTGCGGCCATCACTTCCTCTAGAAGAGAGGCCAAAGAGGCAGGATGAGGTTTATGTGCAACAAAACATGTCAGAAAACGTTTACTCTGATGGATCTCAGGGAAGATACTTGCCCCCAAGGCAAGAACACTTGCCTTCAGGGAATATGCAGGATTGGGGTGTGAATCCTTCCCACATATTGGCGCCTTTTCAACATCAGTTGAATAGCGGAGAATTGTTGAATCAAAACTGGTTTACCGAAGAGCATCAAGCTGGAGTTGCTGGAGGATGGGCTGGTTCAGATAGCTTTCGTGGGCCAAGTCAGAGTATCGCGATTGCTAGGGAAAACAACTCGGCAGATCAGAGTCTATTTAGCATTGTATCTCAATGTAACCAACTTGGTTCAAGAAACCCTTATGAGTCAATGGGCTCTACTGAGCATTTAATTCAACAGAGGAGCAATGTAACAAATGGAAGCAGTATAGAGCAAGCAGGTAGTCATCCGCTGGATTTCCTAGGGGGTTGTGATGCAAGTATGTCAGCGATGGGTGATGAAATGGGATGGATGAACATGGCACATCAGAACACTGTTGCTAAGTTGTATGATGATCCAATGGCAATGGGGAAACCATTTTCGAGATCATGGAATCAACAAAGGTAGTTGGATGAGCTATCATGCTGCTAAATGCAAACTTCTTGTGATGCTTCTTAAATTATATTTATTTTTGAAGTAGAAGAGAGTTGTAGGTTACTTCTACTTGCTATTGCAACTGCATATTTGCAGGAGTTGAGTATACAATACAAAACTCTGATATGACAAGATTTTTTTTTGGTTTCTTGTACATTCCTATGAGATCTTAGTACTATACATAAATATATCACTAGTTCACTATTTGATTGGATTATATTAGATTCAAATTTAATTGGCAAGTATTAAATTTGTGATTCTATTAATAGTTAGTTTATTAGTTCATGTTGCTTACCTAAATTACTAATTAAAATATTTTTGTAGGTGTTTAATGTTTTATTTCGTTAATTTAGGTCTTTGGCTGTTAGGGCCGCTAGGATTAGATATTCGGGGGCAAATTTAAATATTTAAAAAGTGTGGGGTAAATATATAATTAATCTATTTTAAAAAAAAATTACATTATAAAGGTAAAATAATTGGAGTTGAAGGGACCATGTCCCTTCATCCTTGCTGGTCGTTAATTACAGTTAATTTAATTTCTTTTATTTTTTATTTTTAACTTAATTTTTAAAAAATCTTAAGTTTCTCAAAATTCACAAAATAACTCCAAATTTAAAAATCCTAACACACAAATCCTAAATTCAGCCACTACCGTTGTCAATTTCACGTTGTCGGAAGATCTACACGATCGTTTATCCTATTTTTTTCGTCATCAAAAAAGAAACGAACGACATCCCAATTAAACATCAAACGTGAAACCTTTATTCGAATGATGAGTGACGAACGATAGCTAAAAGGACGACGAACAACGTTTGGACCATGCGACAAAAGGCGGAGACTTCGTTTCGATGACTGTAGTGTGGCGACGACAACAACGACGATTGATTTAAGATTTGGATTAAGATTTTCAAAATTTAAGGCTTTTTTGTGAAATATGGTAATGTTGGAGTTTTTTTTTTATTTAAGTTTTTCTAAAAATAAAAAATTAATTAAAAGAAATAAAAAAATTAAAACCTATCACGTGTCATATTTTAATTAGTTAACGAATTTTTTAACAGCATTTAATCACAAGACACCTAAAATTAACAAAAAGAAACGTTAGTCAACTATTTTTACCAAAAAATGATTTTGGGTACCTAAAATTAAAAATACACAATTTAAACATTTGTTTGTATATTAAGCCTTAAATATACATTATACCATTAGTTTTTTAACCATTTATATTCAACTCGCTGACTAATTTAGATTGAGTATTATAAATGTTTGTTTTGAATGGTCTTTCTAATTCAGTGTGTTTCATCTATACACTAGTATTTAAAGGAAAAACTTTGATACACAGACTGTGTAAACACAAGTTTTTTTTAATTTAACGTTTATAAGATTAGTTTATGGTTTAGAATTTAAATTTTAGAGTTAGAGTTTAAGGGTTTAGGATTTAAAGTTTTAAGGTTAATAATTAGATTTTAAATTTTAAAGAAGGTTATATACTCCCTCTGTCCCACTCAAAATGTCTCTTATTGACTTTTTAAAAGTCAAAATTTTTAAACTTTGACCACAATTATTATAAATATTTTAAAAAATTAAATTTTATAAAATATATATATTTTAAAACTACTTAATTGAAAGTTTTTAAAAATATATTTTTTTATATTTTTATCAATTATAAATTTTAAATAATAAATAGTCAAAGTTAAAAAAAAAAAGTTGACAAAAAAATTAGTAACAGACAATTTTTATAGGACGGGGAGTAATATTTTTTATAGGAACTAAATTTATTTCGGTGTTCATCCAATTAGATCAACTCGCAGTTGATATTAATTTTTCTTTCACGTGGGCTACCATTATCTTATTATTATTATTACTATGCTGGTTCCGAGTCTTACGTTAGGACCTGGCCTCCCCTTGGCTTACGCCCTTGCTATAAACAATCTCATAATAAAACTGCCATCGCCATTTCGGTTTCTTCTCTATTTTGTTCATCCATTTTTGAATTCCCCCACTTCTTCAATCTCCAGCCACCATGTTTAAGACCAAGGCCAATGGCATCACCAAGGAAGTCGTTCGCTTGGAGCGTGAATCCGTTATTCCCATTCTCAAGCCCAAGATCATCATGACTCTGTCCAATCTCATCGGCACGTACCATTTTCTTCTCCAACACTTCAATGGCATCATCTTTGAGTTTCAAACTGTTCTTTTTTTCCTGTGTTGCAGAACATAGTACAGACCGGGCTGAGTTTGTAAAGTTCTGCAAGCGCGTCGAGTACATGGTTCGAGCTTGGTATCTTCTTCAGTTTGAGGATTTGATGGTAACATACATAAACCCTTCAACCATTTTGTTTAGGGGTGCAAATGAATCGAGCTTGAACGAACAGAGCTTTGTTTTGTTTATTTCTAAGGGTATTCATGTTCGTTTAAATTTTTGTAAATGAATCGAGCTTGAACGAACTTCATTTACGACCCTAATTTTGTTCACGTATCTTGTTCTTTTGTTCTAATTTCAGTTTGAATTTTGTTTTGTTTTTTTAGCAATTATACTCCCTCTTTGACCATGTACATGGGGCTCAAAAGTTGCAGCAGCAGAATTTAACACCTGGTGAAATTGATATACTTGAGCAGAATTTCTTGACATATTTATTTCGGGTATTCTTCTTGCTTCTAATGGAACTAAAAAGAAATCTCACAAATGGATAGTATTGTTTTCGAAAGGATTGTCGGACTGCGCCCACGACGATGTTTAGTCTGCTTCAGAGGCGAAGAGCCTAAGACCGTCCTATGTAGTCACAGTCTAATCCCTGCATAAACAAGGGCTATGTCTATGAATAATATGCATGCAATGACGTGTAAATTTCATTTATCTTCATGTTGGAATTTGAAATTCCCTTTGTTTGGCGTACAGGTTATGGAAATGAGTAATTTTAAGATAGTTTCAAACGAGGAGATTGATCTTGCAACTTCAGGCCAATATCTTCTTAATCTCCCCATAACAGTTGATGAAACAAAGGTCATCTGCAACTTCATTTGTTATGCATATTATCTGGCCAAATTATTAAGCTTTCATTTGAACATATACAATGTGGATTCTCTGTCTTACATCATGTTTTTTACTGAATTCAGATTGACAATAAACTTCTGAAGAAGTATTTTGCTGATCATCCCCAAGATAACCTTCCAGATTTTTCTGATAAGGTTGTGAATCGCAATCTTAGCATCGGAATTGCTTCATTCTCGATAAATGTTTAGCAAGCATATCTGTAATGCAAAGCCAATTCAGTTTGGTGAAGTGCCTTATTTGAACATATTTGATTTTCAAGTACTAGTTTGATCACTCCCTCTTTGTCAAGCTAAGTATGATTCTTTTGTGTCTAGTACATTATCTTCAGACATGGGATCAGAATTGATCGAAACTATTTTTTTTTACATGGAGAAGGTAGACGTTATCATCGCACATCTTTGGGCACATCTTATGAAGCGAACTCGGTGAGCCTTATACAAGTGTTTATGGCTTATTCTTTGTGAATGTACCTTTCCATACTGTTGCTTAGATGTAATTCAGAAGACTTTTGAGGCTATAAGCCTATGGGATGTTTTTTTTCTCTGATTTTACGAAATCTCTTTGAATTAGTACGAGTAGTAGTAGATTGAGGTAATGCTCAGCCATTTAGCAGTCATCATTTTTAGGGGTCCTAAATTGTTAACAAGCTGCATAAAGTTAGCAAAGATGCTCTGTAAGTAAGTGTTCCTTGCAGGTTGGACAAGATTTTCGGCAAAAAACTAGGAAGGGAGCGTAAGAAACTGCCAAATAAGGATCAGGAAATTAGTGAAGAACTCTATGTTGAGCGTGTTCGTCTCGAAAAAATGGAACTAAGGTTGTGGAATTGCCATCTTTATATGCTGGTGTTGTTTCTACTAAATAACTTTCTTCTTCCAGCTTGCAGAACTTGATTATGAAGACTACAATTCAAGAACCTACTTTTGAGAGGATAATTGTTGTTTACAGGTACTACTGTCTATTGCATCTTTTCCTACAGGTTTCCGATTGGATATTGAAATACAAGTTTCCAATTGCATCTAAAAAGTATGGTGAAATTCCAGGAAATCGAGTCAAGGACCGGAAAAGGACCGAGGAATACATGTGAAACATTTCAAACATATACCCATGGCAGATATGGAAATAGTCCTGGTGAGTCTCTCTTATTAGCCCTTTTGCGCGCAAAGTTGTTATACGACACGGTGACATTGTGCATCATTGTACATTTTGTATGCACCTTTAACAGCCTGAAAAGAAAAATCCTGGATTAACTCGTATGGATTGGGTCACGTTCATTGCCTCTGTTGTAGTGGGACTGGTCAGTTAAGCAATCATCTTTTGCACTCGTTTCGTCTCCGCTCCACCGGTTTCTTAAGATATTTATATTGAAACGAAAAGTCCTATTCCACAGGTTGCAGTGATCACATCTCTGGAAGCGCCTAAAGCTGATCTTTGGGTCATTTTTGCCATTTTGTCAACAGTGGTTGGTTACTGTGCTAAGACTTACTTAACGTACGTTTTTCGCTCATTTTCGATTAATTTGTATACATATACATCTCATATGAGCAAGTAAAGAGCTATTTCCATATAGGTTCGAAGTAAACATGGCAGCGTATCAGAATCTAATAACACAGTCCATGTACGAAAAGCAACTCGACAGCGGACGAGGTAATCATTGCATTCTTTATACTAATGGAGCAAGGTAAAGCCACCGCCAAGGTATGATGCATATGTAGCATATTTGATACGAACAGAAGCGGACAAGATCGATTACGTTCAAGTTATGCAGGTGAAAACTATATTGTTGCATAATGTGTTGATATATTGATGTAGGAATTGGACCAACGGTGTGAAGATCTACTAAAGGAGGAGTTCGGGGAGAGCTGTAACTTTGATGTGGATGATGCACTTGAAAAGCTAGAGAAGTTGAAAGTTCTTACCAAGGTCCCAACAAACTAGATTATTTTTCACATTGGTTATACATCTATATATAGAGAGAAATGCTATTCATTTGTTATAAAATGGTTTATGAAATGCAGGATCCTACTGGGAAATATGCCTGTGTGGGATTGACACGGGCTAATGATATAATTGGTGTGACCACTGAAGAAGTAGTGCTCAAGGCAAGACAGGCCGACTGGGTACCGTGGCATCTTGATTTATGCAGCTTTCAGCCTTGGTAAGTTGTTTTATTTTGTTACTACTCACACACCCCCGACAGGACCAAATTACAGTCGCACACTTGCATATAGGATGGTCAAATTATATGAACTCGACAGATCATAACCTTATAAGATCGAGTTTTCTTTAAAAAAAAAATCGGGTGTGCATCGGTTAAAAACTTGATCCAACCCACGACCATCTCTACTCACACACTACAAGCAAATAATTTATGTGGTTTGAATCTATTAGGTATAATGTCAACAAATGTCTCTAACGTTTGACTGAATAGTTATTTTGGTCCATATTTTTTTGAAGTATTTTAACTCTCAATATTTTATTTTGAGTCAAAATGACCTCTCTATAGATGAAAATTGTCAGTCGGCTGACGATAAACAACTTAAAATGACTTGACAGGACACGCCATCAGAAAAAATAATTTTATATTTTACATAATTTTATAAAATTATTTTTTGACTGATGTGTCATTCTGTAAAGTCAACACATTTGTCTATATGGTATTGTTATGTCAACGTGCACTGTTATGTAGGTTTGTCACGTCATTTCAAGTCATTTAATATCGGTTATTAACAGTTTTCATCCACATGTGGACTATTTTAATCTAAAATAAAATGTTAAAAATTAATTTGTTTAAAAAATAAAAATTAAAATAATTATTTAGTCTTTATGACAATCTATCACGTAGATCGGAGGTTGAACAGCCATGGCCAAATAGGCCAAATTCCGGGGTCTGTATTGCAATCATTCTTTGTCGATGATTTATTATTATTATTATTATTATTATTATTATTATTATTATTATTGATGCAGGTTAAAAATTTGCTAATGAGATTATTATTGCCGGCAGTTGGTTTTTCGAGTCGAATATCAAATAATTAACAATATTAACAAAGTTGATTTAGAATTTGTTGTGTACTTATAAATTAATTGATACATGTAACGAAACCAATTCCCCACTTAGAAATATATTAACACATGAAAAACAAAATCAAAAGAAATTATTTGTAATGATTTAAGGATGATGTTAGTAGCAGCATGATCGATTTTAATATATAATGAATTTTAAATGATTTAAAAATAGGGTTAATAATATAAACAATTGGCTTTAATAAACATAATTGTTAGTATATTCGACACATTATTTAAAATTTTGAAATTTATATATCTGGCAGTTAATAATATTTTTTTATAAATAAAAAATTATTATTATGTGTCTTATTAAAAGCTCTTAAATCTAATCGAACGAAAAGAATACACATAATAATAATAATAATAATAATAATAATAAAATAACGAAAAGTCAACGAAACAAAACTAAAACATCATAACCACATACAATTCGCCTCTCCCCTCCCACTCCGTATCCAAAAGTACAACAATATGCCGCACAACACTCGGCAAAGTCCCCCTCCGAGCCCTTTGTTGCAACAACCGCAATACCTCAAGACTATCAATTTCAAGAATAATCTTACACACCCCTACGTCTCAAGCACGAATTAGACCTTCATATGCCCTCCAAAGCTCAACCTCAAGAGCGGAACAATTAATAGTATTTAATTTAGATTCAAATAATAATATTCAGATAATTTGTGAATACAAATATGTTTAAAGTTTTAAATAGATACGTATATTCATTTTCGAATAATTTAAAATTATAAATATTCAACTCGATGTTATTCCTAGGTCAGAGAGATGTTAGAGTTTCATTGGGAAAAATTCACGTCATAATGTCGTTAAAAAATCAATGACCCAATGGCTAAAAGAAACAAATTTGAATTTTATATTTTAATGACCAAAACGAAAATACGATCAAAATTGTGAGTAATAATACAATTTCATTTTAAAATAGTGATTTGATTTTTTTTTTTACAAAATTAAGGGTTAAATTTAGAATTAATATAAAAATAAGTGATCAAATTATTCTTTGGTTTAATTTTAGGTGCTTAAACTAATTTTTGAAAAAAATAAGTGCATAATGTTTTATTTTTTTAATTTTATGTGACTGATAATTAATTGTTGTTAAAAAATATTAACCAATTAAAGCATAACATGTAACATGTTTATTTTTTTTAATTTAAAATATTTTTTTTACACAGACTTCTTAATTTTTTAAAAATTTTTGAAATTCTTAAAACTTTACAAAACAATCTCCAAATCCCTAAAATATTTCAAACACAAACCCCTAAGCCGCCATTACTTCTGCCGCCCTTGAGTCCACCCCTTCAATCGTCGAAACTAACCGATCATTTCTCCTAACAACGTATCGTTAGAAACGACGAACGACGTATCAGCTGAACGTTAAACGTAAAATTAACGTTTGAATGGCACATTGTTCATCATTTCTAATGACGCCATATTGAGAGAAATGACTGGTTAAATCCAGCGACCGAAAAGACGACAATTTGGAAGAAAAAATAACTAAATTGATATATATATATATATATATATATATATATATTGAAAGGGTTACAAATTTTGAATAATTTTAAATTAGAACTAAATTTGTAGAATAGATAAATTTTGAGGATTAAAGCTATCACTATACCATACCTTTTTGAATGTTTGTTTATATTTTAACGGTGAGTGATTCAATCGTAACTAAACTTTATTTGAGTGGCCTAAATATAATTTTTAGAAATTGGAAGACCTAATAATTGAGTAACCTCCTATGTAATTTACTCAATTAGTTGGGGAGAGGAAAACCTCCCGCCCCATTATCATCATACGCCTTCCTGATTTGGCAATTGGCCTTCCAATTCTTGGGCTAACATTTCCCAGGTTGCATATCGCAGATTGCAGGAGAGAGAGATAGGCTGAGCCCCTCATTCTCCGTAGTTTAAAGTTAAAAACACAGGCCAGGCCTTTCGAATTCCCTTTATTTGGTACGCGCCTTTCTTCTTTATCTATTTGTTTTCTGTGTGAATAAATTCCTCCATTTTTAATTCAGAATGGAAAGTAAATTACATTAACCTTGATTTGCATGTGCCTGTCCGCATAATCCTCAACCCATTACTTATTTGATTTGTTTTTGCCATATCAAAACCATTGATTTTGAAGTTAATTGCTCATGAAATACTGGTTAACAGTACTAATAATCAGTTAGTCTAGCGGGACGAGGGCGCCATATCCCTTAAGCAAGGTCTGAGGTTCGAATTGTTAAGTTGTGAATGGAGAAAACTAGGTTGGGAAAACAGTCGGGATAGCAGTGGTTAAACAAAAAGAATACTAGTTAACAGTAATATATTAACTATATGAAAGTATTGCCCAAGATTGAAGGAGGAAACACGATTATGAGCAATGGCTGCTTAGCCATATTTAGTTAAAATATGAGTAGTTACCTGTTACCCTTATTTCCTTTTTCTTAGAATAGTCATAACAAGAGAATAAAGGGTTTAAATGAAGTTTTATTTGGTAGGTCAGAGCTAAAGAGGAATCATATAGCTAATAGCTTTGACTATGTTAGCTCATCATCCACCCTTTGTCTTCTCTTATCCAAATGGATGCTGTTGCCTCTTTAATTCACCTTTTGCCGTTGGCAGTGATATCAAGCTGCTGAAGTCTTCATCTTGCTACTACATATCGTGATTTTTGGTTTTCCCCCTTTTTTTTCCTGATGAAAACATTTCGTTGCATCTTCAGAATCCATATATCTGCTCTTCGCAAACAGCTGATTGCATTTTTCTTCTATGTTAGACCTTGTTTCATGATTCATGGAGGATGGAAATGGGAATGATCCGTTAAAAAGTTCGGCCTTACAGGAAGATTTTCATCAAGGGATTGGTAATTATACACCACTTTTGACTTGTTAAATATTTTCCTGTTGATTCTTACGGTGTATTTCTTGTACCTTGCCCATCTATTTTGCTTTGATTTGCTTCATTTCTGCACCTTAAGGTGTTGCTCTGATTGTTGCCTTTTTTAATGTTCTATGTTTTCAATTTTTTTTTGTTTTCTATTGTTTTTAAGTTTTTTGAAAGTGGAAACGTGTTTGGTTGTTATGTTTTTGTTGCAATAATATAAAAAGAAAATAGTACATAAGCGAGTGGAACTGGAATTAGGATAGTTGTATGGTTTGATTCTTTGTGCTTACAGTGTTGAATTGCAAGAGTTGTAAGGATTTGATTCTGTGATTACCATTTTCAATTGATTAACATTTTTTTACTGATTTTCTTACTGTAGCCACATTGGTACTGTTTATTAGTGTGGTAACATAGCAATACTGAAAACATTACCAAAATTTGAAGGGAAAAAAATTCTGCTTCCTACAACTTCCAAAATTGACTTTAAAAAAAAATAAAAAACAAAACTTGGCCGCTAAACACAATTTTTTGTTGCATTTTCAGAAAAAACAAGCACAAAACACAAACATTCAAAAAATGTGCCCTAAGCCATCCATTATTATTATTATTATGGTTC